>JAPYZJ010002383.1:0-20935 GCA_030522765.1 Ophioninae sp. B BG-2022a
ATCTGAGACCCATACATGCTTATATCAATCGTCTTAGAATTTCACCCCCTACCTCCCATTTCAGGGATGACATTCTTAGCTGGGACACCCTGTATATAGACTTCCTAGATGTTGATACTTCATCGTAAGGTTTTAACATTTTTTTGGAACTCGAAATACAATGACTCGAGTATGATCGCAGTCTCGTTGATTCTTTTTGGTTTGTTTGGGTTCGTTTGGGTTTGTTTCGATTTGTAAGGGATTTGGGTCTCGTGAATTTGTAATAAGTTGCAAATTGTGTTTTCTGTTTCAGGTAAGTTGAGCTTTATTCGAAGGGATCCTTGCGAGTTTGGGGGAGAATACGATGAGATATCAAGGAATGCACGATGGCTTCGATTGTGCCGGGACGAATTTTTATCGGGACTCAAGGTTTGGTGATTTTGCATAATAATACGTGGAGGAAGAGGAAGAGGGGGGGAAAGAACGATGGGAAGAGATCACATCGAATATCGCCGACGATGGCTTCGTGCCAGCAAACCGCAGGCGTAAGGCGTTTCCCTCGACGTTTATCAATGTTTAAGAGACTTGAACCCACAAAGAAAACCGCGACGAGTATCTTAATCATCCGTATTGAAGCTACACATCCTACGTTAGGACTATCGAACCTGCTTAGGGAATATTGAAAGTGTTTTACGCCTACCAAGTCGCGATAAAATATAGCCAGGACCTGAAAAGGATTTATTTATTTATTTTTACAGACAAGTTCAGCATACATTTTTAATGGATTATGGAATTGCAGTTTCCAGAAGTGGAATGAGAAATAATTTTCTTTTTTACATTTATTAATTCCTACTTTTGATCTGAGTACAAAAATCATGAGATGACGAACGAAAAAATTACAATTCTCCCAAAAAAATGTACAATTAATTGTGAAAACTGGAAAAATTTGTGGAAATTTATGGAAATTTGAAGATTAACTTTTCAACGTTACGTCCAGGTTGCCGAAGACATTTTTGACCATTTTTCGTTTTCTGGACGCTTACACGTTTAACCCTTTTGTTAGCACCCAACTCTACCTACGTTATTACGCACCCGGGATACCTGAGTGTCCACCTCTTTTTTTTCTTCATTTTTCGAATACTAGAGAATAAACCAACGACGACTACTTTTGCAGCAATTGAGTTAAGATCTCGCAAAACCAGTAATTGAGAGTGAGTACGAGTGTTACTGGATGGATATTTAAAAAAACATAATATTTTTAAAAATTTAATGAATTATGGTTTTTTATGGAATAATATTGCATGAATTATGTTCGAATTTTTCACTGAATAATTTAGTAGTTACAATTATATGAACTTTACTGAGTTTCAAATAAATAAACTGCCTCTTCCCGTTTAGAAGTTAATTTATAAAATAGAAACAGTTTTATTGCAAGGGTAAAAAAACATTCCTAAGTGTTAATTTATTATTAAAGAAACTATTTACAAGGCGATTACTAACTTAACTATGTACAATCGGCTATATAATTAAAACTTTAAAATACACAATTTTTCAATTTATGATTTTTGTCGGTCCACCCAGCGATTCCTTAATTGTGCGCACACAGCTCATGCGATTTATTTGTCGATTGATTTCAGAAAATGAAATTTCCTGGCAGTACTATCAGAGCTATAATTAGTTTTTGGTTGGAAAAAAAAATTCGTTTTTTTCCAACGAATTTTCCAACGGAAAAAAAAATTCGTTTTTTTCCAACGAATTTTCCAACGGAAAAAAAAATTCGTTTTTTTCCAACGCGATTTATTTTAATTGTATAAGTATACTATTCTCTCTCTCTCTCTCTCTCTCTCTCTCTTTTCTTCTGTTTCTCTCGCTCCCCATACCTGTGAAAGTACGAGTTTACGTGTTTGTGGTTTCGAAAAAAAGGCGGCACGAGCAGCATATATCGTGGGGTTGTGAGCTTCATCTCGCCCCTTCCCCGCAGGGGATATAGGTTGTACGTGTGCAGACGCCGTAAAGCCTGGCGCTTTATACCGTCGGAGAGAGCCAAAAGGTGTAGTGCGAGGTAGTGGCTCGGTGATCGTTAGTTTCACTCGTGGAGAAATACCGCGGTCGTTTCTGGTCAAAATAATCACAAAAAAGTCGAGAAAAAAGGAATAGTTGCACGATTTGGTTTTTTCTTTTGATGTTTTTTTTTTTAGGACGCCGATTACCCACTATGAACATTCTCATCACTTTCGTAACGATTTCGAACGCGAGAGGAAAAAAAGTCAACCGCAAGCTTACGATGTCAGATTATTCGACAAATATTTTATTGAAAAAAAAAATAAAAACTTTTATGGCACTTTACCTCTTCGTTTTATTGAATGCACTCATTTAATTACGTATATTCGAAATTATGTTAATCAGTTTAAATATTCGCTATTGACTTTTTACGTTATTTTGAGTCGTCATTTTAAACTAGAGTTAAAGAGAAATCGTATGCAAAGGAAAAACAACGTCCTTTCAATATTGTGTTGAACATATTATTGTAATTAGGTGCTTATAAAATATTACTGAATGGATCGTCAAACAGACCGTTACTCCATAATGGGGAAATTATGAATTTACCAGCCTAAATCATGTGAAACGCATTAGGCTTAGGAATACCTAATTTGATTTCATAAATTAACGCTCAGAAATATTAATTTTCCATCTTCATTAATAACTGAAGTCAAAATCGATAATGTTGTATGTGCTTAATTGAGATTTTGTAAACGACTGTATGTAGGTTCCTAATAATACATACCGCCCGATAAAAAATATTTCACAATTTTTCAATTTAATTAATGCGTTTGGAACATGAATATCTACCAACATCTATATCTATCATTTTCAGGGCATTATCATTGATTACTAAAAAACGGAATATTTCTCGCATTTTCCAATTTTTATTTGTGGTGATTTACGTGCTTTTAGCCAAAAATGAAATAATTTTGCGGAAAATAAATGTAGGAAAGTTTTGGAAAAACGAAAATGCAGCTCATTTTTATTTCTTTTTAAGTCTACGATGAATAAAAATGATTTTTAAAATTCCATAAGTTATGCGTCAAATTATCGATCATCGAAAAAAGTCGAAAAACGATCACGTACAAAAGAGCATACTGGGTCGAAAAAAATATCTCAACGCAAAATAAAACTAAATTTGTTCCCTTGAAAATCCCCTCCGTTAAAATCGATAACCTTTTTTTTTTAACGAAGCTATTTAATTTAAATTGCGGCAAGAAATATCGACTGGTATATCAAAATTTTTTACCAGTGAATTTTCCACCCTTTATCTACTCTCAAATCGAAAAAAAAAACATTAAAAGCAAGCACATCCCAGACGCCACGAAAATCCAATAACTAATTGCAACGAAACGTTGAAACACGTGAAAAAAAAAATAGCAATAAATTCGCCATTACCTTACTGAACTTTATACACGATAATAGGGATTACAATTCACGTGTGTTACACGTATCGAATGTCTTGCGCATTCGGCCCATTAAATGCATTTTCCATCTCCATTTTAGTTGCGCAGTCGTAAAAAAAAAAAAAGTTGGGATAAAAACAGACGCCGCAAACTCTATCGCATTGTCCCCGCGTGTTTTCAGGATTCCGGTATAGCGAGGAAAAAAAGAAAAATGGTGAGGAGAAGGAGGAGGAGGTTTGAATGGGCCATTCGTTGTAACGGGCTTTGTTTTATTTAACAAACCCGGCATATCGACGCTGATAGGGGGAGGGGGGGGGGGGAGAGAAAAACGGACCCGGGGGAGTATGGAGCATCGGTTTTTCTCTTTTGCCTTCGTTCGAACGAGGCAAAACGCGTATTTGTGTTCCCTTTCCCCAAACCTCTTCTATCGACATTCGACACAGCCAGTTCGTTTAAAGCCGGCTTTATTACTGATTACGAGAAAAATTGATGTCCACGGGTTAATGAAGCTCACCCGTTTGCCCTTCGCCATTACTCCCGAGCCCTCCTCTCGTAATTGAGATGCGTTGGATACGCTATTGCTCTCGATATTTTCCCCAAAAATGCGTCACAGTACACGCTCGTATACAATCGAAAGCTTTTTCCATTCGATATATGTAACATTCGTATCGTTACGTGTAAACACAATCAGCCAACAACTTTCAACGCAAACTACGATGATCAATGTTCAATGGCTTGGCCATGTCAGAGTATTCTTTTTCAGATATTATTTATTACTAACTGATAAATACATATTAAAAGTTATAAACAATAAATATAATCATGATCGACCGTCATCAGCGCCGTATCAGGCTGACCGTCAATTTAGAACGAAACAGCCGTTTTTTTAATCATTTTGAAAAATGTCTTCCAAGCAAAAAGGCAAAATGTACATTTGAAAGACCTTCCAGCACAACGAATCAAACTGGGCGTTTGTTTCAAATTTTTCAATAAGAGGCTCGCTAGATTCAAGTAGCCGTTTTAGAATACGTTTTAGAATACACAAAGATGATATGAAAGTATATGGGAAGGGGGGAATGTAACCCAAATATGATAACGATTTCGTGACCTTGTGATAAGAGTTAAATAAAAGATTGTGATTGTATTAATTACAAATTGGAATTAACAATAAAGCTATAGATATTTGTTCTACGTAATCGCCATTGTGTTTATTTAGCACCAAAATGAAGATTCCTAATGAAGTAAAAAATCTTTATGCGAGTTCCTTGAGTACGTTAAAAATTCTTGAAGTGATAAATAAACTTGAGTACGTGAATTTTCCAAACATATTTGATTTTCTAAAAACATGACTCAATCCGTTGCGTCAATCGCACTCGTATGAACGACTTCACAGAATTTAACAATTTCGCTCGTAGAACTCTTCACGCTTCGCCGGAAGTACATTTTTACACGACGGTCTTGTGATAAAAGAGACCTCTTTTTTGACACAGTTTATTTTATAGATATATAGTTGATGGGGGGGACTTTGATGGGAGGGAACATCCATGAGTCCAGACGGCATTGTAAACAGTACTCGTTAAAGTCCGAGCGGATAAAGCAAAAGCCCACCCTTCAAATGCCCCTCTACCCGAACAGTAGGTATAATAAGAAACTTTTAATTAAAACCGCGATGAAAGAAAGACAGAGAGAGGAAAGTACCAGTTGCGAAAGGTAAAAGATCCACGGTGCAATCAAGGGCGGAGAAACTCATCGCAATAAATACACACACAGACGTCCTACACATACACACACGAACGCGAGATTTTTTTTTTTCTGTGAAATTCCTTCATCTCTGTACCGGCGTTTCATCGGGTACGTCAAATATTGTACCCGTAAGATCCTGAAAAAAGCTCCCCTCTAATCCGCGTGTATTCGATCATATGTAAAGTCTCGGAAAATATTAGAGGTAGTAAAAAGAAATCCATTATTTTCTGGAGTCAACCAATAACAAAACTCTCACAAAAGTTTGTTTAGTACGAAATATTATATTTCTAACTCCATCTGGTGTAACCCGAACGGACTTATAGAACGCGAGATACAGATAACTAAAGCTATCGACTGGAAAAATCATGGATTTCTTTTTACTACATCTAATGTTTGGTTGGGTTTGTTTGGGTTTGTTGAGTTTGATGTGGGTTTTACTACATCTAATGTTTGGTTGGGTTTGTTTGGGGTTGTTGGGTTTGTTGTGAGTTTTACTACATCTAATGTTTTGTTGGGTTTGTTTGAGTTTGTTGTTTAGGATTTATAGAACGCGAGATACAGATAACTAAACACATCCATTGGAAAAATAATGGATTTCTTTTTACTACATCTAATATTTGTTTGGGTTTGTTGGGTTTGTCGTGGGTTTTACTACATCTAATGTTTGGTTGGGTTTGTTTGGGGTTGTTGGGTTTGTTGTGGGTTTTACTACATCTAATGTTTGGTTAGGTTTGTTTGGGTTTGTTGTTTAGGATTTATAGAACGCGGGATACAGACAACTGAAGCAATCTATTGGAAAAATGTTTTGTAAGCAATATAAAAATAAACATTTCATCAATATATTATGGCTAATTTCATTTTGGTGGTTAATGGGTTAAGGATGAAAGAGCAAGAGAGAAACACCTGTCGTATTTCTGCTTTGTTTGAAACAAGGCAGAGGAGGGACATCACAGGTCGGACATCCTTGCCGGTGTCCAGCGATGTTCTATCCCCGGTACACGCGGTTTCTCTCCGGTCCGAGACCCATCTCCGCAACTTGAGTAAGCTCGAGAGTTTCGTCGTTCTTGCAACACCCAGAGAATTCTCGTTCTATAACCATCACCTTTTTCAAAGCTTTTACCGACGACGATCCCGTTTATCCAAATAACTGAAACTGATAAGTGCCAAATGGAAATTCATCGAACCGATCATTGAAATCATTCGATCATTATCGAACCAAAAAATCCGTCAAAAGCCTCGTTAATACATGATGTTGCAAGCATAGCTGAATTACTGCAATTTCAAAGCTCCACCGTTACCGGAAGTACGTTAACGACTCGTGTAATTTCATCTGGATGACCTCATCAACGTACCTAGAAAATGGATTTTCAGCTAAATGGTAGATTCCACGCGAACTAGCTTTATATCGAAGACATTCGTTAGCCCACACAAGGCAAACGCTGAAAAGAAAACACTTTGGGAATTCGTGTTTTCAAGGGTGCCACAATTGTCGAATATTCAATCGGGGTAGATTGCCCAACGGAAAATCGTTCCACTTCAGGTTGAACATCCAATACAGATATACGTTAAGTACACCGGTTATACCGCTATACCGATCGCAATGCGCATTTCGATTGGTATTGTGTTCGTCAACCGCAACTGCAACCCCGAAACGGCCAGTTGCGAACGTGGCGGAACGGCGATTGAGTCGCCCTGTTCTGAGCCTCCCATACCACGATGTCGTTTACGTTCCGGAATTTGGGCATCAAAAAGCGACTCGTGAGAGGGGTAGAAAAAGAGAGAGAGAGAGAGGGGAGAGGTACATAGGTTATGTAACATAGGGTACCCTGTGTGCAACATTCGCTTGCGCATCAACCCCTAAATTTGGACGTGCAAATATTTCCCTAATGCAGAGCCCAAAATGACTCTCGTCCTCTGTAACGAGTCTAGGCTAACGTGATCCGTTTGGTCATAGGCAACCAGAATATACGTCCCTTTTCATCCGTTGCCTCTTTCGACGGCTACAAGCCTTGATAATCGCTTCCAGTTCCATGGTAGTATAAATGCGCATCAACGTATGACTGTCACCAGCGTTACAATCCAGCATCATAATCGTGATGCTCCACCTGGAATGCCTCACTTTGCTTACCAGCACTCGATGCCTGTACCTACACAAGAAGCGTCCTGGATCCAGTGTACGTGCTTGTGAACCGATCGCGAAGGAACGACATAATCCTAACTTCATACGAGGGGTGATCCAAAAGTAATGATAATGAAAATAAAACACGGTAAATAAATAAAAAATAATAATTTATTTTTCCACATAGTCTCCTAATCAATACGTTCAGTCCATCTTTTATCTAAACCCAAGATTCCCTTTGAAAAAAATTCTTTGTCTTGACCCTCCCAAAACGCCTCAACAGCCGTCATCACTGCGCTATCGTCTTCAAATTTCTTGCCTCTGAGGTTCTTGAGCCGAGGAAAGAGAAGTCACTAGGAGCCAGATCTGGCAAATAGGGAGTTCGAGCAATTCGAATCCCGTTTCTCGAATGGCAACTATCGCAACTGCGGCTCCATGTTGATGTTGTCTCTTCGACAGCTCGTATTCAAATGAATGTATCTCCCGGAGATCGTGACTTATTTATATGATTTTTTTAGGCTGAAGTAGTGAGTATACAAGCAAGCAAAAAACAATTTTTTTGCATTTTTATGCGGACTTGAAGTAACCGATTATTATTACTTTTGGATCACCCCTCGTAGCTGTCGACGCACCGGTTGACGCAGCACGCAGGACTGCTGGATTTCCAGGATGTCCGATTTATTCTCCTATTCTTCCCTCTCTCTTTCTCCACTTCGCTTGTATGAACAATTGCAACTATTCGAAATAATGAAGTGTATAGATCATCGTCAAAATTACTGTCCTTTCAACTTCGCTCTCTCCCCTCTCCTCACTCTACCCTTAACGGTTCTGCACGCTTTTCCGGGTCCTAGGGAGATCCGGCCTTTGCCGTGGGAGCGTCGATAATGTGAATATTTCATTTGACCGAAATGCAACGCACCGATGAACCCAACCGCGCCGCGCCGGACCGCACACCGCACCGACAAACATCGCGCGACGCCGACGGAAATTGTATCAGGTTTTAACTCTCGCAGTTGGGCCAAATTTTGCGGTACGGGGTACAGTAACGCCAGAACAGCCTCGAACCACATCGATGAGAGAGGAGTACAGAAAGGTAGTGTGAGAGCTTCGGTCAACCCGAACGCGTTCGATCTGCTGATTTACCGTCCTGGAAAAATATCATTTCGAGTCTTCTGATTTTACTATTCCCGTTAGTATATTTTTTTTTATACTGTGTACACATTTTTTATCATTATCAAATTTTCGAATGCTTTCGTAGCGAGTGCATTTTTGAAATCTTCTTTGTTTACTGAAATATCCAAAATTTTCACTTTTGAAATTTGCTACATATTGTACGATTGTGTCTATCAGCCCTTTCTGTATTTTAAGTATCCTGACTTACGTGACGCGTGGAGACCACATAGCCTAAAGCGTTTCTAGAATCAATTTTCGTCGTCCAGTGCACTCGTATTTCGACGAAATTTGAACGCCAACCGATCATCGACCATCACTAGCCTGTAACATTCCAATAATACATCAATCAATAATCATTTAACTGTTGATTCTTGGATTAAGGGCATGACGAACATCGACATAACCTCAAAAAATTTCGAAATCCGTTTTCTCGGCGTCGATCAAGTTTACGGCGAACAATCAAGCATCAGTCTTTGTAGAATTCATAGAGACAGAAATAGATGCTTGAATTTTACGATAAAAATGTTTCGTGTTTGAGAAATTGGGTTTTTAAATTTCGACTATCTGTCTCGCACTCGTGTGTCACGTGGTACGACTTTAATATTTCCTTAACCCATTAACCGCCAAAATGAAATTAGTCATAATATATTCATCAAATGATTATTTTTATATTGTCTACAAACTAAAAGAACGAAAAAGTACAAAAAAAATTTTAAAACATGATAAGGGTCCCCTTGAGCCTTGTACACAATTGGGTACAGTAGTATATCAGAGCATATATTTTCTTCAAAACGAGTTTAAAATCTCTTATTCAATATTTATTTTATAGCCACGGATATATGCTTCCAAAAAAAACGTATATTGAAATACAAATATATTATTTTAAACAATAGAAATATAAATCTGATCCTACTTACTCGTTATCGTCGCAAAACTCGAAGTTTACAATCCTCGATCTGACAGTTTTAACGTACCTAGCCCTCCAATATTAGTGATTGATTATTAGCGTTGCGTGTCTTCTTACCAGCAACAGTCAAATAATTATGTTTGTTATAAAAAAATAAACAGCTACCCCAATTTTTAGTGCTGTACCTGAAAAGGTACAGCACTAAAATGGGTTAATGTTCAGCTGATTGACACACGATACGATAATGGATGGCTGATTAAAAGTTCTTTATAGATGGGCAAAATTATTATTCCTTGCACGGGACCAGGGTCCACGAGTGTAAACGAGCAAGTGCAGTACCTTTTCAACTTAAAACTATGAGCTGACGTACATACAAAGCACCGTGTTTCCGGGAGGAAAAGGGCGTTGGGTGGGGTGGTACTGGACGTCAGGTTGGTTAGAGGCAAATGCCTAGGGTGGAGGAGCTCTCCCAGGGGGTGGGTCAAAGCACCTCTTACGTTTCACTTTGTGAGAGAGTTACGAGCTTAATATAGTCGGGCCGGTCTGCGAAGAGAACGGCACCAGCTAGCCGACTGCTCGTTCCGCGGCGAATTAAAAAATGGACGCGCACGCGGGAGAAAAAGCAGAAAAGTGTGCGCGGCCCGGTTGGTTAGGCGCAATAGGGTGGTTTGGGTGGCGGAGCTCTTAAAGCGAGTGACGATAAAAAGTAATGAAAGTAGTATAAGCCTGTGCCGGGTTTGCTGGTCCGTACAGGGATGCTGGAGCGTGCACCGAACCGACCATACCACGGTCGCCCTCTCGTGGATTCTTCCCTGGATACGATAGTACCGACGATGTTACCGGCTTTAAAAAAAAGACAGGCTTTTTAAAAGAACGTCTTATACTCACGGTTCTTCGCACTTTATAACATCTATGACTGTTTTTATTTGAACAAAAGTGACCTCTGTACGCCTGCGCACTTTTCTTTCATTATTGTACACGTGTGCACATACACGATTTATTTTCAAGTTTTTTTTTGGTGGTTTTTAATGATGAAATCAATCGGTTCAGTCAGGTCAGTATCAAAATGAGGCTGAACACGTTTAGTTAGTAAGGACAATGGAGATCTTCTCTTGCTGATTTTTCCCTGTATACGATAGTACCGACGATGTTACCGGCTTTAAAAAAAAGACAGGCTTTTTAAAAGAACGTCTTATACTCACGGTTCTTCGCACTTTATAACATCCATGACTGTTTTTATTTGAACAAAAGTGACCTCTGTACGCCTGCGCACTTTTCTTTCATTATTGTACACGTGTGCACATACACGTTTTATTTTCAAAGCTTTTTTTTGGTGGCTTTTAATAATGAAATCAATCGTTTCAGTCAGGTCAGTATCAAGATAAGGTTGAACACGCTCAGTTAGTAGGGACAATGGGGATCGATTGTAATTTGCAGGTATTTTTAGGACCGACAGAAACTGGCGATTTTTTTCTATTGCTGAAAATCAATACATCTGGAATGGTAATTGGATCTCGAATGTTAAGTTTAAATACTATCTAGATATTTGGCTGGGAAAATGGTACGCGGTTTTTTTTAAATTAATTACTGATTGGAAATTGTAGCACTGTGCAGGGGAATGCCTGGAAAATGTTTACTATGGAATTGAATAGGATATAAATATCCGGAAGCGAAATTCAATATCAATCATAATTACTTGTGGAATATCCGTAAATTTTATTGAAACTGGAGCTGATATACTTCGGGATTGTTGGAAGATATTCATAATACTCAATGATTTTTCCATAAATCAACAGTTTTGCTTCGTACACAGATCTAAAAAAAAAAAGGTTCTTCGAACGAGTTTTCGCCGTGATATTCCGGGTATTGGCTAAATGGAAATTTGACACGGACTACCCTGTCTCGTGGCTAGCGTTGTCACGTTGAATTTGTTAGCTCTCTCTTTTCCTCCCTTCTATAGTCTTTCACGTACAATTGCCGCGGAGAGTGGACGCCGATTCTGTCTCTCTTTCTACCTCCACAATTTCCATGTCCCATCAGCTGACACAACTGAATTATAAAACTGTCAATCCCGTAGCCCATTTGAACGCGAATTACTACACGGCTACGTTGCTGGGTGTTGGGTAATGCGACAACAGGAAAAGGAAACTTCATCGTCACTATCCGTGCAGCATGATCGCATAGATTCATAGCAAAAGCTGGATGAGTCCAAAAATGACAGAGTTGCGTAACGAATGACCATGATATTATGGAAATGAGAAAAAAAAATGGCCAATTGGTTCAATGGAAAAAAAAAAACGATGCAGATCGATAGGGAATCTATATGACTGTGAACAGATAGCTAAAGAGTCCAATTCGCCATCTACCATATGAGACCAATAAAAAAACAGAAAAAAATTGTGGAAAAAGAAAGAAACCACTGGGATTACGTTCGAGCTGCGACATATGTTTTCTAATAGTTCCGCGTTGGTATGCACATCAGAATAATCAGAAAGTGGCAACCGGAAGCTCATGGTGAACGTATATCCAAGTCTGCGCTTTGCAGTCAGGCCGATAAATTTAGCCTGTTCGTACTCGCTTCCCAGTCGAATAAAAACGTTTCTATGCCGCAGTGAAAGATTTAGGAAAGGGGAAACGAAATTCCAGTTGTGTATGCGTCCCCTCGTGGGAACACCGGTGGTCGTGGAGCTTGAGTGTGGGCTTTCGGAAGTGGAAGAATAGCCGATAAGAGAGAACGGGTCGGTGCGAATGCGGCGTCTCTCCATTCTCTTCGTCGGGTTCTCATTGATAATTCCGCGGGTTTCGCTAATGTAGAAAAGTCACCATGGCACTTGTGTCCGGTTTCACGTAGCCCATGTCTCTGCGCATGTGTTTTATATATGTCCGGATAGAACGTTGCCACGAATGCCAGCTTCCGGGGGCTCGTCCTCGAGAACCTCCGGACCCTGGAGGTTCGCCGAAAATAAAGAGGAGCGAGAGAGAACCATGGAGAAAGGAACTAACAAAGCTAGCGTTTTCTCCCAAAGGCTGAACATCTATATATTCGGACGTGGTATAAAAAATTACCAGGGTTCGTAGCACTGGATGTGAGGTTTAGAGGTATACGGATAAAACCGAGCCACCCAAAGTGAAAGAGGAAGAGGGCGCGAGGAAAACCGGAGTACGGTAATCTTCCGGCTGATATTTTATGTGCGTTCTCTCTGCACCCGAACGCTATAGCCATCGGTATCGTTTTATACCCTCACCCACGTCCTAGGCGAGTTTTCCCGTCGAGAAAAAAAAAATTGATCCCCCTCGTGTGACGATCTCGACACGAGAGTTTCTATTAGCGAATACATTTATTTTTCACATTTCATTTCGTATGGACTCTCGTATTTATTTTCATTCTATTTGGCAATTAAGCTTTGAGGGATGATAAACATGGTTTGAATTAGAGGGGGATTGGAAAATCCTCGTAGTTTGCTCGGGAAACGAATATACGAATTATTTGCGTCATCCACTTGAGGTTCGAATGTCGTCGTTTTGTAAGAATTCAAGTTGAATTTTTTAAAAGTTTTTTTCTAATAATCGAATTTCTTTAAAATGCAACATTTTTGAAGTACTGTGCAATTTTAAATCGCGAGTATTAAACGTCACCTTTTATTTGAATTTAATACAATATTGCTGAAAAAGGCATGATTGTTATTTTTTAAATCTATTGAAAAAAGCACATTAATCTAAAAACTGAAGAATCTCCTGTAATTCTGATTATAGCAATTATTCTTTTGTAAACAATATATGATTCTTAAAAGTAAATTCTATGTGTTTTTAAACACCATTTGAAATCATATAGTAGTTTATACAGATTGGTCGTTTAGTATCAGACCAGGCCAAATTTCTTGTATCAAAAGTTCGATTAAATTATTTTTTTTTTATATCTAAAACCCTTTTATTTCCTTCATTAAATAGCTGCAAAATTTTCATATCGACGTTTTCAACTTTTTAAAATATCATTCAAAATACTCCCTAGATTTCAATCTCAACAGGGTTTTCATACAAATCCCTGAAATATCATCGAATCATTACAAGAACGTATCATATTCGTGTTTATTTATTTTTCCTTCTAGTTCTGCGTTAATTAAGATAATGAATATTTACCGAAGATATTACCTGGAGCTTTCAGTTACGCTCGAACTTGACCTTTTTAATTAATTTATGGCGCCGTTTCTTGTTATACGTGTCATCAAACCAGGATAGAGTCTGATACATACGTGCTGGTACCACTGGCTACGATAAATTCTGATGCTGGATATAAACGCGTACGTTGTACGTGTGGACATCCATGAGCCTAACGCCCCGGTGTATACTCGCGCATAAGGCCTCGAGAGGAAATCAATAACAGGGCTAAATGTTTCGTGGCATTCACAAAATGTCAGTTCCGTTTTCCTGTACGTACACACTCCGATATACGCACCCATACTCACACTCTCGTACATTGTTCTAATATATACAGGGTGTCCCACGACGGAATGTTGACCGTGAAATGGAGGGTTGGGGATGAAATTCTGATTCGATATATATAAGCATGTATCGTGTAATGATATATTGTAAATATAGAATTTATTCCCCCGTTTCCCAACCAAGTATTTCTGGAAGGTTTGGGGAAAAAAAGTTACGAGTTGGGATCCACGAAAATCGGTAATTGAGGAGAGAAACTTCATATAAAAGATGAGAAATAAAACATAAGTATCGATTTAAGGCTATCTATTAAGGACATGTCAAAGACGTACCACGTGACACACAAGTGCGAGAGAGATAGTCGAAATTAAAAAATCGCAATTTTTCAAGGACGAAACATTTTTATCGTAAAATTCAAGCATCTATTTCTGTATCTATAAATTCTACAAAGACTCGATTTTTCGCTGTAAACTTAATCGACGCGGAGAAAACGGATTTCGAAAATTTGTGAGGTTATGTCGAGGTTCGTCATACCCTTAAAAATTACATAAAACGACTATTTAAATCGATAAGGCTATCCCGATCGAAGGTAAAGGAATCACCAAAAAGTTGAAAGAATTATAATACAATACCGTTGTTTAATACACATTTTCTTCCACTAGAGTGATCAGATTACCTAAACAAAAAAAAATATATAATAAATAAATGACAAATAACATATATTTAAAAAATTAGAAACATTAAAATGGTTCCTAAATCAACCGCTGAATTATTATTAATTTTTAAAGCCAGCTAATCAGGTGCGCCCTTTGACCCGGCTGATGTCAGTGAGCGATGGTGGCGGCACCAATTCGACAGACACTACCACACGTGCGCCTTCAAAAATTAATAATAATTCAGGGGTTGATCTGGGTAGCATACATGCTTATATCAATCGACTCAGAATTTCATTTTGGGCCCCGGACTTTCACGAATGACATTTCGTCGTGGGACACCCTGTATATATGTTTATGCACACGTGAATCGTTCAGAAGTTTTCGGTCACGTCGCCCCCATCTGTCGCGATTGCAACCAACTTTAATCATTAATGAAAACGAGCATTGGTTTGTCGCGCAGCACGTGTGTCGATACGAAATTTAATCGATATTTTTGGAGCTTTCTAATTAGAACTTCGATTTTTTTGGGAAAACCGATAAAATAGATATTCTTGAATTTAACGAATACTTTTATATTAAAATTTACCTTTTTACGTTGCAATGCAGACTTCGTGAAATCATTGATGAAATTCGTTTGATCCTAGACTACAGATAGGTGCTTTAGAATTAATTCGGCTGGATGATGATGGCAAAAATGTAACGTGAATTTACCATTATTTTTTTTTTCCATTAAATTTTTTCTTACTATTGCAATAAATTAATAACCCTCACTGGGAAATTTGGCAACATCCACTCGTCGCTGTGCATCGAAAAGTGTATAGTTTTTTCATCGTAATAGTATCTAGGATTAAATAAAAAGTTACTAGGATTTCCCCGCTATAATTTTATTCCAAAAAAGGCTCGCTCTGCACATTATACGTCACCCAACTTTTTTCCCGAGCATCGGGATAAATAATTGTGAATTTACAATTCTTTTTTTTTTCATTAAACTTTTTATTACTATTGCAATAAATTGATAACCCTCACTGGGAAATTTGGCAACATCCACCAATCGTTGAATAGAATCAGGCGAATCACAGAGCAATTTAAGGGGTAAATATCCAGTCGCTGTGAATCGAAAAGTGTATATTTTTTTTATCGTAATAGTATCTATGATTAAATAAAAAGTTACTAGGATTTCCCCGCTATAATTTTATTCCAAAAAAGGCTAGCTCAGCGCATTACACGTCACCCCATTTTTTTCCATCGGGATAAACAATTCGTGGAGGACGATAAGTGAAAAAGTTTTCGCGGGGAATAAAAATATATCGTAAGGACGGTGGGGAATTAAAGCCACAAATGTATTTTCACGTGTGTGTGTGCGCACGCCCGCGCATTGGTAATTTGTGTTGGGAGGAAGTCCGTGAGCAAAGGACACACCGAGTTTCGAGAGAGCGGAAAAAAACTGGGATTCATCAGGGAGCAAAACGTGGAGTAACACAACGGGCGTTTAACGGCTACTCGGCTAGTTGCATATTCATGCTCGCCTTTTCCGCGCGCTGTTCCTCCACCAACCACTCCTATGTACGCCCAGAGTTCGTCCGAAAATCTTTGCTTGCGAACTCGCCTGATAGAATCGTTTTTTTTTTTTCTTCTTAATTTTACCTTCCTTCGTTTCTTTTTACGGTTACAAGCGCGCTGTGTTTTGCCATTAACCTGCCGGATACGTACGATTTAAGTCTTTCGACTATGACCACTTCGCGTCCGGAGCTTCCATTTTTAGACGCAACTGTTCCCTTTTTTAAATCGAGTGATTCTCTAAAAACGAAAAATTTCAAACCACCCGATTTTCGGTTGTCATAATATTGAAATTTTTTTTTTATGTTATCGACAATGTGATAAACCGCTTTTCCATCAATTCTCCACTCGTATATTGAAAAACGGTGACGTTGAAATATTTGTTCGAATGTAACGATCTTTTTCAGCATTTTTTAGAAATTTTTATTAACTCTTGCTCTTGTGATATTCATATACTAAGTCGAACAATCAGACGTCACCAATTAGAAATAGTTTACTTTCATTTAGTTTCAATGATAAAAACTATAAAATCATAAGATGTTTTTTTATCTGTTCATAAGTTTTTAACTATTTTTTAGTTAGTAAAATAGTAACTATTTTAACTATTTTTAACTATTTTTTTTATCTGTTCATAAATAAGCTTAAAGATCCATGTTTAAAAGGGCATTAAAAAATAATTCCTCGGAGTGACTGAATCCATCAATGGTGGACAAATTTTAACTAAAAAATTTGAATATTCATAAATTTTAAGAATTATTAACCAAAACCCACGAAAATTCGAAACAGCAAAACATCGTAGCATTTTATCTGAACGATTCTTCAGCCACCGAATAATAATATTTTCCCTAAAATCTTCTAACGCTAAATTACAACACCAAAATTCCAAACAAAGAAAAACAATTCCAGCACTTTTTTATGTAAATTGTTCAGCGTGCCAAACAAAAATGAAAACTGTTAAAATTTCTTTTACAATTCATGTGATCACCAGTTAGAAAAGAGATAGAAAAATCGGTTGAGATTGCGTCAGAGCCACCCAAAGAAAAGCAGCGATATTTTCCATGAACAATAACAAAGCTTGTTCTTTCTTCCATACAAGCATATAGATGGCCGAAAAATATTTACGGCGTCGGATACACACAGCTGGGTTTTTTTTTCCAGACGGTAGAGTATGGGTTGTTCGTTCTCGGTGAATGGTTTACGAACCATATTTTTCATCGTCTTTCACCGTTGAATTTTTGAGAGGTCTAGCCTTTTAAGAACGTTGGTCTGACCAGGCGGTCGCTGAACCCTCTTCACCAGGAAACCTCTTATAATTCGGTGCACGCTTATGCGGAGACTCGGAAACATCCGCATAAAGACTAGGCATATTAGCCTCACGGTACCGTCCGGTCAGTAGCAATTATTTACCCGCTTTATCGTAATCTTTCCTTTTTTTTTCCGGCGACGTGGTTGGAGAAAGAGAGTCAGTCGGGGGGTTGGAAGGAATCGTGGGATTGGAGGTTAACACGAGGAAGGGTAGTTCGCGATGAGGCGAAAGAGGGCACCCTCAACCTCTGAGGAATGGTTGAGATAGGCCAGCGGCGAGTAGGTGCGCGCTCTCGTCGCGTGCCAATGTACATTGCAGGCTCACCCTGCTGCTTGTCCGAGACGCTATCCTCCACGAAACTCCAGAGATTAACGAGCCAAGCTGGCGCGAGAAATAACCTATCCTGTGGCGAAGAATGAGGGAGACAGTGAGGGAGCCAGAAACTGGAAAGATAGGTATGAGCGAGAGTTCTTTGCGATGGCTAAACGAGGAAAAAGACAGAGTTTAAGGGGTCGAAAAACCATCAAAAAGAAACATAGCAATCCTTTTTTTTGGTAACCTCAAGAAGAAACGTGGATATCTGACCCTGGATAATTACTACGTGATCAAACATGATTTTTCATTTCCCTCGGTGATAGTAGGTGTATTAACCCTCTGTATCATGATGGAGACTGTAAGCACCGTTCGACCTACCACTAAATTCATACGATTCATTTTTTGACAGTATATTGCACTGCATAACGTAATCTATAAACAGAAGTAACGAACTGGTACTTATCACTAGATGGCGTTACCCGTCACAAATTGAAGTTTTTTTCACAAAGTCGTTAGTGGTTTGGACGAGTTCGCGTGTGCTCCGAATTGGAAATTATTTAATAATAGTTTTTTCGTGTTTTTAGGGTTTGTTGTTAATAACATGGACCGGTAAGTGTTTACATTTTTTATATTTGATGTTATCAATAACATTTAGTTTTATTATTTTGCTCTTTTTTGTAAATTTGTTTGGGTTTTTTTTCTTTTCTTTTTTGGAAAATAATTGAATAAATGAAAAACTATGATACACGTATATTCTTATTTTGTTTTAATTACCCGTAATCCACGAAAAATAAAAAATCCATGTTCTTGAGTCATAGAACGCACGATTATAGAACATAGAATAGAATACACGATTGAACAAATGGAGTTGAGATTGAAGCAGATTTTTTATATTTTTTGTATTAAAAAGAATATTTAAATTGTAATCGAAGTAGAATATTTTTTATTTACTATTTTTCCATAGTCTAGACGACCAGGTCCGACCTATCAAAGAAAAATCTAGAAAGCTCAAAAAAAAGATCATTACCGTACAGTTTGGTATAAACAACTTAAACAGTTCAATCAAATACTCCTGCACAGCCAAGGAAACATTAATCCGAGGAATACTGGAATTTTCTAGAAGAACCAGGAAGAACCAAAAAGTTGATACATTTTTCAAAATAACATTAGCCACCCAGTTACTTCGACTACCGAAATAATTGTATTTTCTCTCCAGAAAACTTGAACCAGAATGACCACGAGAACTACGCCAAAAAATGGTACCCCGAAAAAACCGATGGTGAAGGTCATTCGAGTGTCCTTAAATGGTTTGAGTGGTCCTGAAACAATTATCTGTAAAAAAATGTTAAATGACCGTGATAAAAAAAATAGCGGGGAATTCATGAGGATTCGAATGAGTACTCCATAATTGCGTCCCCATCAAATCCCTATAGGGATACGTTACGATTTGGGGTCTTCTCAAAAAATGTCTACTTGGGATGTACGTATGCAATTTTGAGTGTGTTCGAGCTGGAAGAAGCTTTTGCATGGTGAAAAAGGAAGGAGGGCTAGGGAGACCAGAAAGTGTGTTACGTCTGTGTGTTTGGTGCAGGGTGATAGTACGGCAAAGCAAAATCCCAACCACACTTCTTGCGTAGGCCTTAACTTTTTTTTTTCCATACACGCATGGACAGATATATAGATATGGATATGCGCACACTTGTTTGAAATATTGCTTGTCGCTCCCTACAAGATGTACGATGCGTTATTGTTGAAAGCATCGGAGCGAAAATTTCGGTGTCTGGGCATATATAGAAAGCCTCATGGCTCTCTCTCTTCGTCTCTTTCTATTTTCCTCGATCGTCGTAACAGTCTCTTTCGCGCGCTATTCCTGCCTCACCATGCCAAACCACCCTTCATGGAGCACATTGGAGTACCCCCTTGTACAGGGTGCAGGACGAGAAAGACTGGGGTAGGGGCTGGGGTAAAAGAGAAAGATACGAAATCTGCACGAGATAAGAATATCGTCTAACTATAGGTGGTACACCTAGCTCAACGGAGACGATGTTCCATACTCTTCAGCAACCTTCACATATTCAACGGAAGTTGGGGCAATATGAAACCCCACCGAGAATTTGAAAATTTGACGTACTTCTATTTATTCAATTTAATTCCTTCTGGCTTATCTTCTCGAAAACCGTCTCAAAAAAAAAACTCACTGGGAGGATTACTAAAGCGATTTTAATATTTTTGAAATTTGCGTGTATATATATAGGGAAAAACTGTATTAAGGGGGCAATCTTCGAAAGAATGTAGGAAATTTATTTTGTGTTTAATTCCTAAAGAGTTTATCGATTGGAATAAAATTAGAAATGAAAGTTTTGGCGAAAATCGACACGAGAATTTTAGGAAAAATGAATCAAGGGTGAGCGATTTTTGTTTTTTAATTTCACTTTTTTTCACAATTTTCCATCTCACTCTTGGGAAGTTGCGTAGCAATTACTAAAATAGGTGAAACCTTTAATAATTTTTTTTACTTTCGTCCTTAAAGGTATTTTACCTTTTTGCATCGTTTTCGTTAATTACTTTTCTTGGTGATAAATAATCGAAATATTGAGGTTAAAATTTTCCGTAAAGAACACAGTGAAGATCTAGTTAAATAATTTTTTACCTAATCGAGAAATCGAGAATCTGAATTTTGTTTTTACCCCGTAGTAGACTTTCCGATCCAAAGCTGTGAAAATCACACTTTGCTGGGTCAAACGGCCATATTGCCCCAATATCGTATGTGCGGTACGTTCTCACGATCTTTCTCGCTGGTTCGCTTTTACAAGCGACGCGACACAAGAGGAGGTCGGTATAAATGTAAATAGGATGTCTGCACGTCCAGGGAAGACGTCTTCACAATGGTGTATCAAAGATACAGTAGATGAGAGGCTCGCCCATTCTCTTTGTACGTCTGCCGGTTTTGCCCTCGTTCTACGCTTTGCCAAGTGTCCGTATTTTGCCTCAGTTACACGTGAAATCCACGCTTTTCTAAATTCAATAAACACATTCGAATCCACGAATCAGGCAGTCCGTCGTTCACTCGAGAGTTGAATTTTCAACAGTCCTTCCAAATTTCTTGACCAAAAAGCTACGAAAGTCAAAATTTACCATAGCGAGTCAAATCGTACACGGATTTCCATGAATCGATCTTTATCGATGAAATTATTTTTTTTTTTCGTTTTCCTTGTTTTTACCAAGTTAAATCCAAGCTTTTCTAAATTCAATAAACACATTCGAATCCACGAATCAGGCAGTCCGTCATTCACT
>JAPYZJ010002384.1:0-20928 GCA_030522765.1 Ophioninae sp. B BG-2022a
TTGCCCGAAATTTTGCCGAAAGTGCAAAATTAGACTGGGAAAATGCGGAAAACCTTTCTAGAATATTTTTTCGACATTTTTCTCTAGAAATAAAGAGTTTATTGCGAGTGAAATTGTGGATTTGTCTTCAAGGTATAAAAATTCATTATCATGGACCTGTGACATGACACTGGGCGTCTAAATATAATAATTATTTGGAGGCTAAGCCCGCTGAAGGGGTGCGCCTGATTAACTGCCTGTAAAAATTAATAAGAATTCAGGGGTTGATCCGGGAGCCATACGTGCTTGTATCAAACGACTCGGAATTTCACGCCCAACTCCTCATTTCACGGATGACATTTTTGTGTGGGACACCCTGTATATACAAACGATCATTAGAAAAATCTCTTCCTTTTCTTCCTTGCCTTTTGTTTGTATATTTGTACAATAATGGTGGGACGTGACGGGACGGAGAGCAGCTTCGGAGTAAGACGTGGTCCACTTCCCGACAATCAATGCCACTTGATCCCCAGAACGAATGTTTACCGGGCCCGCGACATCTTCTTCTTTTCTTCTTCTTGTTCTTGTTCTTTGCTCGAGACCGCGCGAGCCACATTGAAATGATGAAAGCATTAGAGATACTCGCTCGCGGTCGTCGACCCGGGAGATCGTGCAGGCTCCTTGGATGGATTAATACGATTTGATTTGGTCGTAGATCGACATGGGCGTATGTAAATGAGGAGCGCTGAATCATTCGAACGATAAATGCCGATGTGACGAATCCTCCTTTCCTTCCTTTCCATTAATTGTTTCTTATTCATTGTTCATTGTTGAGAATTAGATTTTATTAATATTAATTTTCAATTAATAATGTATAAATGAATAATTCACTGACAGAATTTATTGTAAAGGAATAAACTTGACGCAGCGCTATTTCGTTAATGCGATGATAGCATTAGACACACGCGGTTACAAATCGATCGGGGGTCATTGCTCCAAGTTGAACCGCGATCCGGTACGTCAAACACGATCGATCTATTTTCTATGTCGAGTTACACATTTTCCAAGCTCGCGACTCAAATCGCTGGTATCACTGATTCTCCGAGAATATCCCCCCTCTATCGCAATGTGATCACTAAATTTGTTGCTCCTCGAAATAACTCGCTAACTGCGAAACTAGTAACAACGCGGAAGATACCAAAAGCAGAGTTTATTCCAGTTCTCAACAGCATCACTTTTTTTTAGTCGTCGAGCACGCTATTAATTCCCAGTATGATGGTATTGAATAAAAAAAAAAGCCAATTTCCCACAAACATTGCTAGAATTTAATTTGTCGAAAAATGAATGAACGTAAATACGATATATTAATTTGATTGTAATAACTCTGTACGAGAATGCCGAGAGGATCGCTTCAATTTGCTTGTCTTTTTTCTGCCATTTTTGACGCGTCAGTCGCTACGAATAATTTCATACTTTATTAATGCCCCGAGTTCGTGTACTGTTTCGAGATATCGTCAATATCTTTCGTACGTAAACGTCGAACTCGCGATGATGGAAATCCAATAATTCGTGTCGATGAAACTAATTCGGCTATTTGAAAAAATCTCTATTTTCGGCCTCGTTGAGCTTTTACGTTCGTTGTTTGAAAACTTGATCAATCGATTGAACGTGCTATTTATTTTATTTAATTACTCGGGCCCTTGTGCAGGATAACACGAATAGCGCACCAATTATTATCGAATATCAATAAAAACTTATTTTCATCGCACTTCAATTAAATTGGAATTTGATACATTCAAATCGATCCTCATTGGAGCCCGAATGAAAATCTTTTTTTCTTGTGCCAACTGAAAAATATCCGATGAACCCAAGTGCCCCAATTTAAATCATGTGTAATTTCGATCTCCACCGTTGAGATCCGCGAAGTCGATCGAACAAATTTTCCATGTTTGGAACAATGAATTTTTAACTACCATACGCTAATTCGTTCACCGAATTTAAGATTTGCAATATTAACTGTGTTCTTATATAGGGCAACATCACCGTTAGTTTTCGAGTCGTCCAACGTGAAGGCTCTGAATTTCTATTTACGGTTCGACACGATAAGCAGCTTGAATTTCTCACAAATTTTTTTTAATTTTCAACGACACGAAGCTCCCTCATCCTCGCGCAAAAAAAAAACAGAAAACCAGAAAAAAACGTGTTTCGAATTCGGCGAGCGAGCTCGTCGGGATGAATAACAATTGTGCGAAAATATTGGCGCGCAACGTACGCGAGTGATCGGTCGTCCGCAATTTTCGTTTGATCTCTCCCAACAAGCGGAGCGAAAAAAAACCGAAGAAAGAAAAAATCGCCGGTCACCGTACAAATGTTTCCATAATGGAGAGAGCGCATTCGTAGATGCAAAAGGATCGAATGGCATATTCGTACGTGCAAACGTTCGCACCCTGACCAACTTTTGTCCGATGCCAGTAGAAAAAAAAAAAAAAACTTTTTTTTAACTTTGTTTTTACTTCTTTCCTCATCGTCCCTTTGTTCGAGCGATTTTCCTGTGTCGTTTCGGCGTTCAAAAATTGAGGCAACAGTCACTGACACGACAAACGCTCGGGGCGTTAATAATTCATCGTATATACTCGTTCGAGCCACTGACGTTGCATATACATCGCGATACTTCCGCACACGTACTTTAGGTATATGCGGACTCGGTTTTTTGCCCGATTCTATTTTTCGTATCTCGCGTATTTATACTCGTACATTCGACCACCAGATGTCTCCATTTTTATCTTTCTACGTTTTTCATTCATTAACTTCATTGATTATTCAATCTTATTCGATTTTCAATCATTATCGTTTCTTCGTTCGTTTTTGTAACTCGATATATTCATTTAAGCGATTTAATGGGAACGTTTTTTGTATTTTGTGGATCAATGTTTCATTCTTTCCTCCAATGGATGATTCAATTATTACAATTAAATTATATATTTATATATATTAAATAATAATAAATAAAAATCCTTATCACGTCATACTGTTTGTAAATTATAATGATACGTGATTACGGTCTCAATACTAATCTTAGCTCGATATTTGTATTCTCAAGTTCATCCGAAGATTCAGAGGAGAATTCATCCTTCTCGTTTAACCCTAACAGAACGAGTAGATTCTTCCTCCTTTCGCTGTTTCCCCGTGCCGCGACATTATTTCTTGTTCGCCTGTCGATACATCTGGCCCATCGTCTCGTGCCCTCCGCGAGTATTTTTGACTGACTGACTGAGCGCAGCGTCTCTTACTTTGGATGAGAGAGGAGTCGTATTTGTCGGGGGTTGGTCGCGCGCGACGAGTGAACGGTCCCTCAACGGCTCCGGTGACAAGCCCTCCCGCGAGGCGTCGACGTTTCGGTTTTTTCCAGGCCCAACCCCTCGGGCCGAAATGTTTTTTTTTCCGCAAGCCCCGACCCTCCTCGGTCTCCTCCTGTCATCCTCTCGGAGTGTCTCAGCTTCGCTACTGGCAAACGTATCGAGGTTCGTTGAAAGCTCGCTGAATCCCAGAAGACGAGAAATACTACGCTACGAGGATGTCGCGGTGCGTCGCATTCATACGCAAAAAAGAAAGGCTTTCGGGGTTGGGGATGGAGTACCTTTCTCCCTCTCTCTTCCTCCATCCTCACGTATCGCCTAGAAGGTTACCGCTGCCTAGACACTTTTCTCCCACGAGGGTACGGGAACAAAAAAAGGGGACAAAAAAACTTGGCTGCATCTATCGCCGGTGGGATTTCTTCACTCGGGGTGAAAAAATTCTCCGCGAACTTTCCCCCATTTTCTCGTACGCGTATTTTCGTTCCTGCATTAAAGTAACCCGAGCTCGAGTGAAGCGGAACGAAAATAAAATAACAACGTTCCTTTATGCAATAATAAAAATGATAATACTGAGAATCGTTTTTTTCTTTATTGTTAATTGTTCTTATTATTGCTATGAAGGTAAATGAGTAAATATATATTGTAAAAATTTCAATCATTATAATATGAAATAATACTAAAATAAATTAAAAGAATATCATTACACCGGGTTTCGAGAGAGCTTTTCACGGACACCCGTCGCGAATGGACGCGACGAACTTTTGTGTTGTCATCTCCTGTTCACACGCGACGAGATAGTTACCGCAAGGGACGTGTTTCTCCCTTCCCTTTGTTTTTTTTCTTTCGGGTTTTTCTCTACCCCGGAACGTTGTACGGGAGGTTGAAGAAAATAGGGAAATCGAGGAAGAAAAGGAGATGTTTTTTCGAGTCCTGTGTCGTTGCGGCTTGGTCACCCTTTTTTACTCCAGCGACCCTCTCGCTCTCTTTTTCTTCCCTTTACTCTCTCGGGGGACAGTAGGACTGTGTACGGGCAATGTGCAAAGCGGAAAAGGAGGAAAGCAGCCGAGCACTAGAGAGAGAGAGAGAGAGAGAGAGAGAGGCGAGGGGGTGGCGCGCCGCCCAGTCAATCTCGGTTTTGGCCCGGGACAAGCTAGGACGTCGGATCGATACATAGGAATCCGGCAGGAGACTGAAGCAGACAGTTCCCGTAGAAAGCCGACCACTGCGGGATAAAAGATTTTCAATGTGTCTCTTTCCTCTCCCTCTCTTTTTTGGTGAACGACAGCCCTTATGGACATTATCGAATCTCCTTCAGGGATGATCGTTGCATCATTTACCCCCGGAAGTCGATACTCGGCCAAGACTGAGTTTTAGGGAATTGGGGTTTACGTAGTCTCGAGGCTAAGAAGAAATTACTACTGTAGGGATGATTCGTTTTTCATCAAAGCTCGTCAAATGTCCTTTCCCTGTCCTTACTTGCCCTTCGATTGCCCTTTTTCCAATTCGCTCTGATTTTTTCTATTTGTCAACTTATATCCAAGCCCATTCCTGCCCTTTCGTTCCTCATGGCCAATTTTTTGTTTATTTTTGGATTTGTTTTTCCAATTTGGTTGGACCAAATTTTATTCCTTCTTTCTCCCCTATTTTTACGTCTGTTCCAGGCCACTTTTCGATTGTTCTGGAAATGGTCATTGCGTACTTTATCCTCGAATGCTCACGTTTGGCCGAGTGTACTTTTCGAGAAACGGAATTGACGCAATATCGAGGGTGGTGAGGATTGATAACCAAGGGATTTCGAATAATCGTCATGAAAATTCACCAAATTTCTTCAATTACAGTTTACAGTTATTGCTTCGATCTTCGATCGTCCTTTGTCCAATTTCTTTGGAGCAGTTTTTATTTTTCCTTCATCCCTTACTTGTGACAACGCAACGACCAGTGGAGTTCCTCGAAGCGCGGGAAAAAGAATTCTTTGGTTAAAAATCATTGGGAAAAAGCACGGTTTAAATCGAGAGGGATGCAGGAGGATACGAGAGGGCGAAAAAAGACCGGGGGAGGGAAAATCGTAACGTCAAACGAAAGTTCACCCTCGCGACAAACCGATTCGAGATCGTTTCGAAATTAGCTCGTGTACGGGTTTGGCACCCCTTCCGGACCTTGAGAATCCCGCCCTTACCTTCGTTCTCTACTTTCGCTGAGGGAAAAATATACCGATCCGAGAGCGGTGGCTTATTGGAATCTTCGATGGTCGTTTTTTTTTTCTCAAATCCGAATTTATCGCTTATTTCGATGTAGCCGCCCCCACCCTCGGGAGGTGAGTTTCGCCGCCAAACCTTCTCGCCTTTCTCTCCCCCTGTCGCCCCCGCCTCCTCTTATCGACTTCTTCCAATCGTGGAGAAACTTTTCGCTCGATAAAACGCACATAATACCCCAGTTTTTCTCGTACATTTAACGTGGAATTTTTCCGAAAGGAAACTCGTCGCGAAGGGAAGCTTTTTCACCCTCCTGCTCGTTTTCTGTTTTTTTTTTCTGTTTTCCCTTTTTTCGTTCTTCGCTTTTCGAAAGAGACTGTTCGTTGAAGAAGCATAGGGAGGAGTAAACGATAATATATACGAGATTGGAGGAGCGTTGTTTTTGCAAGTTTGAGAGGTATGTGCGATAATCGATACGATAGGCGATTCACCTTCCACGGGATGAGCTTTTTTCTACACTTAAAAATAAAGAAAATAGCTGACCTATATAATTCTGATAATGATCGGAATTACTTTCATAGTTGATACGATGGTTAATTTATAGTCACGCGTGTGTTTACCTCTCTGTAAATCCATCATTAAGCGCAATCAATGTCCTCCGACATTTTCGTTCTGTATCAATGATAACAAATTCAGATACGAGCCACGCGTCATTCGGCGAGCGGCAAAATAAGCCTGGGCACGTTCGTTGCTGGCATTGAGCCACTGGTCGAATTAACCGTTGTCCACACGAATAGAGAATAGAACACGGGTCTATAGAAACTTCCAGTGCGTGCCGAATCTATCAATGCCTACTTTTAGCCTCCCTCTCCAGCTTTCGCGATATTCGAGTTTCCAAATATCGTGAGAAAATTCGACACGAAATCGAAACCGGAGCGAAGGGCTTGCGATCGGTGAAATGGGACGCTCTCGTGCGAATTACCGATGTTAATTAAAATATATATTAATTTAAACTCTTAATACTAATTACATGATTGATCAATAGATAATAATGTAACAAATAAATATATATACATACATAATTTCTGTCGTTTGGCCAAAAATCAGTTGATCGTTTATCCGCGCGTATCCAGGCCAAATTTTGGGGAAAGAGGGACGTTGAGAGATTGGATGTTTTGGGTCGATCACGCGTACCCATATAATTCCGTGTTTCCTGCCTGGAGGAACGAAATCATCATCATCGTCATCATCGTCATCGTCATCACGATCATGATGATAATAATCATTACTATCAGGACGCGTCCGACCGCAAACGAATCGATACAATATCGAGGCCGGTATTTCGTAATGGAAGTTAGCGCCATTGGCGAGCGTTTATTATACCGCAGTAGCAATACTGATAAACACACAAGGTACGCCTTCGCACGAGCGTTAACATTTCCCGTTCTGCAAAAGCCCCCCGCCCACGACCCCTCGCGTTCGCAAACCCACACCCCGAAAACACCAAACACACCGCGGGGCTAAAAAGGGCGCGCGAGCGAGCATCAGCACGCGTATAAATCCGCTCGACGTCAATCGACGTCAATGAGAATCACCGCTGGCGTTTTTATTTCTGTGGCATTTCTGCGTTACTCCCTTCAATTGTTTAGTTTCATTTCTTTCTTTTTATCTATTTTTTTATTCGGACGTTCTTTCGTTAATTTATTAATTAATACATTCATTCGTTCAGTCATTTATGCTCGACCCGCTCGGCAATTTCTTTTTTGATAATTACATGGACCATTTACCAAAATTTTCGTCATTCCCGGTGCCTCCAGAAAAACGAGAGAGAATTCAGGCTGGACTCGATCGAAGTTTGGCAAGACCAAAAAAGAAAATCGTAAATTAAGGTTCGCGCGTTTTTCCGGCCGTGCTCTCGGAGAAATCGATCGGGCGTGTATATGTATATAACGTCTGGAATTCCAGCGCGGCCAGACTGCCGAGTAAAACAACCCCTAAAAGTTATCGTTGCGCCTCACGCACTCGCTCGAATTTAGTGTTGCCGTAAAACGATGGAGGGTGATGGGGGCGAACGGCCGAGAGAATGACGAAGCGTCGGAGGGGGTGGAAACGAGATTGAGAGCAGACACGGGAGAATGGGGTAGAATCGGATCAGGAATGAGAAAGAGACCAAGGACTTCATCCCCCAACGTACCCCTTATCTGTTTCTTCAATCCAGCCCCACTACCGAGGTGCTCTCTTCATCCCTGAAACAATATGACTGACTCCACAATCGCAGGCTGAACAACGATGAAAACGCTCGCCTGGCCTGGTTATTCGAGGCAATGGGATTTAACAAACGAGCACGAGGGGGATCATGAGAATCGCGACCTTGCCATCCTTTCGTATCTTTGTGAAAAATAGGGAAAGAGCCAACAAAAATTGCACTTTTGTTCTCCGATAGCTGACGTTCCCGAATTATATACTATTTATTAATGAAGAACATTTTCATTGCAATAAATCATTCAAGGCTTGTATGATCCAATTTATATATATATATATATATATTTTTTATAAATATCTCATTCAATCATATTAAATCGTTCAACTCGTTTTACCCAAAAAAGGCTCACAGGTATAACCAAAGACACACGAATCGCATGTTCACGTATTAACGTGAATAATTGAAGCTTCAATTATATCTCCTCCCCACAGAGCTCCCCTTCACCCTGCGTTCATTATCACCAAAGGACCCAAATTTTCTTAGGTCCTGGAAAAAAGAACCGACGAAATGAAGAAAAAAATGTAACAAGCCCTATTTTCCGGAATGGCAGGGTGGCTCGCTCGTGTTAAAAAAAAAAAAAGAAAAAACAAGCCAAGAAAAAAGTCAAATCGTGGCTGTCGAAGTTTCCGATGGGATGGGAGGTTTTTGTTCCTGAGGGAGACGAAGGTGGCCTTCGAAGCGAGTATTTCCGCGGAACAGTGGAACGAGCTTGGTCCCAAGAGTGCCGGCGAGGCCAGCGTGAAGCCAGGAGGGCGTAAATACTGTGGTAGACGGGAGAACGAGCGAGAGAGAGAGAGAGAGAGAGAGAGAGCGAACGAGGGACGGTTGAGGGTGGAGGCGTTGGGCGAGAAAGAGGAAGCTGGTCCTATGTAGATATTATTACGTTCCTTAATAGGACTTCCTTGATGCAGAATTCTCGAGGAAATCCCACCCCTCACAAATTCACCCTCGCCTACTCTCGTCTAGTTTGGCCCTTTGCTCCTCCCGGATACACGTATATATTCATAAATGTACTCGAAGTTACAGAGAGAAGTGCGCGTCTTGAAACATCGTAGCGGTAACTTGAATCTCGATTTTCAACGAAACCGTACTTCGCTTCAACCCTTGTTTTCGGGGGTTCAAGCAGAATTTATACACACACACGAGCGCGCGCATATATATACGTATAAGCGTATATATACAACGACGAAAACCGGGGGTTGAAGAGGAAGTCGTATATAAATATATTTCTTTACGCGAAAACCCAAACAAACCCTCTACATCCCTCTCCACGGGTTTCCCTTTCTCCACCTCTCTGGCGAGACCGAGGGGGTCGGTAGACTCACGGAGGAACTTCCGAAACATCACTTTGGCCCTTGATCCAAGCTGCCAGGAACGAATATTAATATTTCACGGAGCGAGCAATGAGTAACTAACCGGAAATAACCGTGAGCGGTCGGTGGGGCTCTGGCGGATCGCGCTGCTCAATAATAATAACGTCTTGGTGAAATTCGCGAACCACGATTTTTGACTCGATCTTAGATCCGCTATTGAAGAGCCAACGTTCTGCGCTCCGGCGTTTATTTTTTATGAACAATTATTATCAATTATTATCTAGACAAAATAATAGGATTAACAATGGAAAACGGTTCTGGAAAAATCGGTACATCGGTACATCGGTAAAAACGATGCATCGGCACACGTGAACAAGATTGAGCGCCGCGGGAATGAGCGGCTAAAATGAGATAGGAATTCTGAGCCCTCGACCTAACGCCGCAAGGACTCTGCGGCCGTTCGCCGCAAAGAGTAGCCCTCGTGTGGTGAATCGATGCTCGCGCTAAAGGGACTGAGGCCGGGGTGGCTGCTCGAAGGGGTTGAAAATCGGGAGACATTAAAAGTTTTCCCTCTAGGAGGGCCAGAAAAGGGAGCGGTGGTGGCTCGGGAATGGGGGATGGGTTTGCACATAGAGAGCCGAATACTCGCGCTATAAACCGCCGGGTTGAGTTGGCTGGAGATCTAGCACGTTTCGAACGACTACACTCTATTGCGAGCCCGCGGGAGTATACCCCGGCCCCGTTAACACTCGTGCCATTCAAACCCCCCCCACCCGGGATTTCGAGCTTATCAACGAGCCAAAAGATACCGCCTGACATTCGAGAGATTCGATGTTTATATATATTTGTGGATATAGCTATTTCGATTCCCGTGAATGTTGCAAATCTCCTCCTATATCGGTTCGTTTTCCGGTTTATTTGACGTCTCCGGATTACCGGATTTTTCATTATTTTATTTTTGTCATTAGATGTTTTTTTACACGCTCGGGATGAACGCATAGATTGAGAGGATTTAGAGTACACAAAAATATGAATTATCGTTCGTTTCGTAATATTACTAATAATGAATTATGATAAATTCTATTGTTGTAAGTATTTTTACAAAGTACGACTCGAATACAGTAAACCCGAATACTCGCAGTAAACTTTTCCAGCTAGGACAAACTCTAGAACACGACAGCCTGAATAACAAGAATTTTTATTGGGATCGAGGAAAAAACTTGGAGAATGTCTCTCGAATGCCGAAACGTGAACATAATTGTTCTTCGTCATCTGCACAATAACAGGCAACAAAGAGCACCGCGGAGAAAGAAGCAAATCGAAAGGTTGGGCACGTAGAGAGACCGATGGAAGTCAGAGAAGGGTGAACAAGGTAGCCTGATTTATCAAACGACCTGATTTGCCAAACGGCAATTGTGAAAGCATCGGAAGAACGTACACGGAGTTCTCGTAAAGTTCTCCGGCCGCGTCGCCATTCCGCCAGTAATTGGCTCAATCTCGTTCGTTTTTTTTTTTTCAACTTTTTTTTCGATTGCTGGGGCAATCGATTTGGTTGGTCGAGGCAAAGAGGGACGAAGAGCGAGAGGCATGGCTTGGACGAGGGTGGTGTGCCAGGGTGCAAAAGAAATCTAAGGGTTGCGAGCTTCCTCCGGTTCGTTAGTGACTTTATAATAATGAGAATCGTTGAACAGCAATGTTCCCTCGCCTCAACCCCTCCGGGCTCCCTTTTATTTTATTTTTTTCTATCGCTAAAGGAAAGGCCAGTTGAGAGGGTGAACCGGGCAAAGAGGAATCACCTCTAATCACTGAGCCTCGGAGTTGCTATGCGAATCGACTGCGCGAAAATCTGCTAGGGACTGCTGCGATAAAGGAGTCAAAAAGAAAGTGCTCGGTCAGCAGTTTCTAGAAAAACTTTGTTGGATTTGTTTGGGTTTAACTGCAGAAAACGTAGTAGGCAGATTCTGAGAAAATGTCTATCCCGAAAATGAGGCGGTCGTTTCAGAGTGTAACCTTTTGCGAAACAGTAACGAGACACACGGTTGATGGTAGTAGCCTGAGGACTGCCATTGCAAAAAGCTAGGTCAGCCCAAAAGTCCTGATTGATGCGAAAGCATCGACGCGGATGAGCCAATAACGCGGATGATCGAAGCAACGAACTGGAACAGTTTGTGGAACCGATGCGGATATCGCAGAGTTTGTTAGAAAACCTAGAAACGTAGACGGGGGGTGCCCGACGGGCATCCCCGATGGCCGAACCAAAAATCCACACTGGGCTGCACGGTTCATCGATTTATATTCAATTGAGTTAGAAAACCTACAAATCGAAATGTAGTATGTGAGAATCAACGTTGATCGACCCGTGTTGGTAGAATCTGTAGCCACTTGATCAGCCCAAAAGCCTACATCCGCGTAATCCGAATGACTAAAGATTAACCTGGATATTAGTGTGGTCAAACGGCAATCCAGATTGATTTGACAGGCAAGTGGCTATCAGCTGCACCGAAGCAAACCGAAGTATAGATAACCAGCTGTTACGGACAGGTCAGCAACTACTGGATCATCCCAAAAGCACACATCCGTGTACTCCCAGCATCTAAAGATGAACCGCCAGGATAATCCAATGAAGCATCGCCAGGTGCCTGGGTAGAGAGCTATTAAAAAATGAGCACGCAAAAAATGAGGCGCGTGGTGGATAAAAGCACGAGAGTTGCCAAAATAACGTAACGCGTACTTGATTCGTTACGAAACGGGAGTCGTGCAAGCGCGGGAGTTCCAGGCGAGGTTCTATCGATCCGTGGAGTTTCCAACCCAGCGCTACACCCCCGCCATTCCGCGTTCAGTTCCCTGCTTACAAAAGGTCCGATTCTTTTGCAAACAGAGCGCTGCCTGATGGAATGCGATCGAAAGAGGGGAGAAAAAAAAATGTGGCGTCTGGGAATCGAGTGACCATAAAGAGCTTTACGGTTCGGTCGCGCCAAAAGTATCTTGCCCGATGCCAGCCGCGTCTCGTTTCGTTGAATAAGAGTGTCCTTTAATAGGCAGCGAAAAGCAGCAGCCACTTTTTTATCTTTATTATTACTATCGCTAAGGTTATTAACGGGTTATTTATTCAAATTGTCTCTTTGGGTTAAAAAGCACCAGAATTTTAGTAACCCACCCAAAAACAACTACGTGTTATCCAAACCCAATATCCCGATCCCTCCAATGTTCTTCGTTCTATTCCTTCGAGCTTTTGCGATCCTCATTTTCTCTATCCTACCAAGTTCAATCAGTTTGGGAACTTCTCGAAACGTTGGCCCATCCAGTCGACCGTAAAATCTGACTGGAAAATAGTTGCTCGGCGCCAGGCGAATCCACTGCACTTTCCGCCAACGGAATAGACCCGATTCTCTCAACGACGGTTGAGCCCTTGCTCCCATAAAGGGCTGCAGTTCACCGCATTTCCCTTATGGATCCAACGTTGTTCACGAGCCTCAAGTTCCAGCAGCTACATAAATAACGACATCAGTCTGGGGCGTAACGAGGCTGAATATCGCACACGCACATACACGTATCCTGGGTAGGCGCGTATGCGGTATGGCAGCGGTACGGTGGTTGAACGGTACTCGATACGACGGAGGAGCGAAGAACCACAAGCCGGAAGTCGTCCACGTCTTGCGAGTCTAGGACGTCCCCGTAGAGGACATAAAGCAGCGCCCTCTCTCGTCCTCGTTCCTCAGATCGATATAGCGTGTATCGTTCCTATGGACGCGGAACATCCGGTCACCTGCGTCACGTATCAAACGAGACGTAACCCCTCAACGTTTTATCCACCGGGGGAATGTGCGATATTCTGCTGCGATGTATTTTTTTATCCCTCGCTTTCAACCCCTGATAAATCCAAGGATATATACATAGGCATCTATACGCGAAGAACGACGGGTTCTATACACGAACCCAAACAAGCCCAAGGCAGTAAACAAAGTTCTATTTATAAATAGCACCTACTAGAATTTGCAAACTTTTTTTTTTTTTCAAATGAAAAGCTGAACTTGTGATACAACGATGCTTTTGCATTATTCATGCGATTCGCTCGTGGCGGCTGGAAAACATTTGCACGAAATTTTACCAGTTCGTTGAGTCCACAAGTCTATCGCGTTGAACATAAATAACGCTTAATACCACAAACGTTTTTAAAAAATATGAATAATTTCTGACAGGAGATAAAATAATAAGGCTACAAAAAATAAAAATGAAAAAAACGACGGCACTTTATAAAATAACAATAACGTGGAAGCGAATTCAACCAGCAGTCAAAATCTTCGGGAACGTTAAATTCGGGACTTTGAATCTCCAACGAGGTGTCACTTTTCCCTCTGACACACGCTATGACACACAGGATGAAAAGAGTGGGAAGTAACGGCGGGTGGGGATTGAGCCTAGCGTATAGAAGTCGCTTGATAAAAGCTTCTGGCAGTTTATTTCGAGGCTCACAAAAGCTTCATTCCAGGCAGGCGGAGGTGGGGGTACTAGTAGTAGCTGACTCCAGGATGGATATGTATATATATGTGTGCGTGTGTGTGTGTGTGTGTACGTATAAGTTTATACAGCGTCGTATAGGTAGGCGAAGAGGCATGGAAGTCGGTCGCGATGCTCTCATCAGGGTTGTAGCTCGGCTTCATAAATAATGCAGGGCTTGCCCGTACGGTGGAGGTTCAACTCGTCGAGTTGCCCGATCTCACTCGCGCCAAGGGTGGAAAGGACGAGAGCGAGGGAGATCGAAAGGTGTACAAGGAGAAAAGGGCCGAATAGGAGAGAACACGAAAGCCGAATAGCGAACAAAGAAAGAGCGAAAGGAGAAGGAAGCACGTCAGACGTCTCGTTATCCAAGTCTCCGAACTATCGACTCGCTGTTCCTTTTGCCCTTTCAGCCTGGCACTTTTTCGGGCCCTTTTCCTCCTCGAGGCCTCCTCGAAAATCTGGAAAGGAAACGAAGGGCCCCAAAGGGCTGCTTCGGGGAGCGAGATATTCGCAAGAAACGCACGTAGGGCGATAAACTACCGAGGTGTATTACAGCGCCGCTGAAGATAATGCCGAGGTCGAGAAAAAAACGGAAAATAGGAATAGGGGTGAATACAGATGCGCGAAGGGATATGATGACCCGGGACAAAGTGCTCGCCCGCTCTCTCTCTCTCTCTCTTTGAGCGAACGGAAAAGAAATGACGCGCGGAATTGGACGAGGTAACCCTCTCACTCTATGAAATATGAATGTTACTCTCCGGAACAGCTGGCTAAGGTTTGACTACGTACAACGCTCTGTACTTCGATTAGCTCTCTCTCTCTCTCTCTCTCTCTCTTCCTCTCTCTATTGCGGAGCAAAGAGACGATGTACAGCGGTGACCTCTGCCATGATCGATAAGATCGTGCTATGAACTTCTGTCTTCTCTTTTTCTCTCCGTTTCCCACCCTCCCTTTTTTTATCCCGATACTGGTCAATAATACGAACGGGCTTTACTCTACGTGGACCAAGTATTTTCATTCTCCATCCAATCTCTATCCTCCAGTATTCGGCTCCGAAACATTTGGCCAATTTTCAAAGTTATCCCAGGCTCAATATTCCTCACGACTCCACGGAATATTCGATTTTTCGCAATGACGTTCTCCGACGATCCGAAATCCATCGGTACCAAGGTCAGCCGGGTACCCTCCGAGTTCACCCGGGTCGTGTTATCGCCATCAACGGACTGCCTTTCAAAGTTACCCAGGTCCGATTATCGCCATCTACGGATCGCCCTCCAAGGTCGTCCAGGTCGTCTTATCACCATCAGCGATTGTTCCTCGAGGGTCATCGAGTTCATCTTATCATCAACAGTTTCTCTTCCGACGATCGCTGAGGTCGTCCTATCGCCATCAACGATTCCTCCTCCAGGGTCACCTCGGGTACCAACCTCCCGTCAAAACCAGCGAACCGGATGTCCCGTTAAAAATGGGGTTCGCAACGAGGCGATAAGAAGTCGTAGGTAAGTCGGAGCATCGGGGAAAAGTGAAGTGGGATCGAAAAAGAATTGATGTACGGCACAGTTCGTTATCGGAATTTCGATTTCGCGAAAAGTTGTTCAGGGCAGAATAAATAGGGGAAAGATAAGGGAAACATGGCGGATCTATCCTATTTCGGTTGGCTCTCCGTGCGAGTGTGCTCCCAGCATTATGAAATTCCTCCTCGAGTCTCAATACGCTGAACCGAGAGGGCGATAAATCTAGGAAGTTTGTCGGTTGCAACCCCCTGCAACCCCCTCGAATCGCGGGCCCCAAGGGTGCCATGCGTGCCGCACCGTGCCATCGTGAGCTGCACGAACGAGCGGGCTAGCAACCCTGCAGGAGATAACGTCAACCACACACGTATATACCTCGTGCGTGGCTTCGTAAATTCTCCCTTCTGCTTCACCCTCGTACTCCTTATTTCTTTTTTTACTCGCCTTCGCCCGGTTTCATCGTCCGCGTCGATGCAAATGTCAAACCCGGGGCTTGGGATCTTTGGAGGAAAAAAAGTCACGTTCGTTAACTCATCGAACGGGACACTCGCTTCATGGCGAAATGGCACCCCGCAAAGGGACTATACCGGACGAGCTACCTTCCGGAACATTTTGCCATTCGTAACGTCTCGATACATCGAAGAAAAACACCGAATTCGAAATCGTGGAGAGACAAATATGAAACGAGTGTCCCAACCAAATTCCATCGTGCCGGCGAAGCTGCGTTACGGAGTCATTATTCGCGCGTAAAGAAAAGAGGGGGAAAAAAACAACAAACAACCCCCGTCGCCAGCCCTTAATCCCCGCGTGGTCGTCACCGAGAAAAGGGCGCCACATATGAAGTTTCTCATATTGACAACGAGGCTCGTGTTCCCGTGGCAGCCTCGTGATGACACGTGACTCAAGTAACGAAATAAGTGGCGAGCACTGCGTGTGGGCCTCGTTGACGGCATTGGCGATGGGGCCGGGAGGGGCGGGGGGGGAGCTAACTGTATGAATAACGGGGTATTAATGTAGAAGAGGGAAAAAAGAAGAAAAGAAATGAAAAAAAAAAGGGAGTACGCGTCATTGTCGCATCGGTTGTAGCCCTATATTGGTTCAGGATTGTGTACCGATCTGTGCAAGTGTGCAGTAAACTCGTACGTCGTCACCTGGTGTGTGAAATAAACGCGTGCTACTTGTTGTTTTTTTTCACCCCCCTTCGGCCCTAACGACCCCTCGCTGCCGTTGGTCTCGCCGGTGGGCAACCGGCGGTAGACGAGGGTCGTTGGGGACTCCGCGAAATGAAAATAGGGGTGCGAGAAATACCCCCTGACAATGGCCCGAGGCTAATCCCATCTAGGTGTTTTCAAAATACTCACACGTCTTGTATTTATGGTTTTGCGCGTATACGCATAGGGATAATCATAAATAGAAGATAATTCCTATAAAAAAGCATACACGAGGTATATGTATACACACCACACGTGGGAACTTAAAATATCGATTATATTAAATACATACGCACTGTATAAATGTAACGATGCATTAATGTATTCATAGCGCAACGTTTTTACTTCAACCTCAATTTAATGAATAGCTTGTACGATACGAGTGGAAAAAAGTTGGTAACGCAAAAATGAAAATCGATACGATTTATTCCAAGGTGTGTATAAGAAGGGTCGAAAAGGATGGTCGTAACAGTTCAGGCCGCTGAGATTTTCATGAAGATACGGCAAAGAATGAGAGAGAGAGAGAGATATCAAGACCTAAGCTCGTAACTACCCCGATCCCCTCACTTCTGGCCCTTCGATAACGGCCTCAGAACTACTCATCACCAAGAGGCTAAAAGAGTCGACCTCGTTACGGCCTTATCGCGAAGTACCATTCTCACAACCCGCGAGTCAATCATCCGTGCTCGCTGATCCCAAATAAATCTTTCGAAAAGAAGCCCCGTTGCCCTTCCTTGTTTCTATAACAATTGATTTCAATTTTTGACCTAGTTTCAATTTCGTGCTCGTCCCTTTTCCGTTTCTCATTACTGAACGAGGACAATAATTATATTCCGTGGAGCAAGCTTCGTTTACTATTTTACCGGATTGTGCAAAAAGGCGAGGGGAGCAGAGGTGAGAAAGTAGGTGGAAAGTAGGTACCCTCGACCCGTTCGACCGGTTAGAAGGCGGCATGAAGCAGGGGCATGAAAAGTCCCCGAATAAAGTCGAGGGTTGCAGGCAGAGGTGACTCGGTTGTGTAATGCGAGGGAGATCGGAGGCTGCTCCTCGCGTATGTATAACGTCCGCACACGTACACCTATACGTGTATCGATAGAGGGGAGTTTTGACGCGGTGGATGGAGGATCGTGATCTGGGAGAGAAATTCGTCCGTCCCTCGTTCACCCTGCGTCCAATCTAAATTAGAGGCTCTCATGGGCATTATATGTATATACATGTATGTATCGGAGACGAAAGCTGCTCTGGTCTTGTCTGGTCGGTGGTACGCTTCGCATCCTAGCTAGCTCGAACGAACGGAGTGGGAAATTAGCAAACTGCGCGTATCTATGGGTGTGTACGTCTGCATGGGAAAAAGACATTTTCCATTCGTCGTATCTGGATCATCATCATCGTCAGAAGTCATGATTTATCAGAATATTGACAAAGGAACGATTGATTTTATTGTTATCTTCGCTTTCGTTTGTTTTATCGATATTTGCAATAATTAATAAGGCGGCACTGACCGGTTGGCCGGTCAAGCGAACGGAGAAATAAAAAAGAAATGAAAGGAGGTAGCGGACGCCTCGCGATCCGATCCGAATTCAATGACGACCCATCTGGCTGACGATACAATCGGCAAAATCGAGTGGTATTATGAGAGCCCGAGGGGATTATCCGGGACACGCGTACATGCGCTCCTTCGATATCGCAACTGTGATAACGCGTCTCGATATATTTGACAATATCGCAAGCGCAGCGGAGGGCGGCAAGGGGACCTTCCTTTGTTCGCTTTTCCCTCCTCAACGAATGCACACACAGACGAGGAAAGATACACCGGGCCATTTTAATCCTGCTCCTATTTCGACTCCATCGTCAGCCGTTCGGGATTTGATTCCTGTCTGACTTCTCTCTCTTTGCCCCCTTCCGCTTCCTTTCACCGTCTCTCCCTTTTCGCGTCACGAATTATCCCAACTCTTCCCCCTATGATATTTTGTTTGTGTATCCCCCAACCCCCCCAAATGTACAATGATTTCATGCTTCGTTTGGGATTGCCCGAACTATAATACTGCTCGCTCTACTCGTCGAATATTTTTCTCATAAAAAAACCTCACCCAAAAATTCGGTTGCCTTAACAATTTTCCAACATTTTTGGTTTTTTCAATTTTTATTGATTAATTTACTTTAATTTTAATGTAACCGCACAGCACGTTATATTTTTTACGTTACTTTTTTCACAATCGCGACTTCACAAAAAGCGTCAAGGGGTAGTAAAAAAAACAGTCGCACCGACATTATGAACAAAAAAGAGAAGAAATTGTCGGGGCAAATTTTTTATACGATTTCTCACTCTCTCTCTCATTAACCGGCCTTTTTATTTAGGGAAATCCATAGGGCGTAAGGGTTCGGGCGCGGTTTTACGTCGCAGCGTTGCTCTTTGAACTGCTCCTTCCTCCGTTGCTACCTTCATTAACAACACCTGGATCACCTTGGCTACCCGTTTCCCGGACGGAGCCGCGGTCTTTTCTCCATTTTCTCTTTTGTTTCTCCTCGTTCCTCTTCCATCCCCTTACCACCGCGACCCTTCGCAAAGCTGAGGCTGCAATTTCTTTGATCGCGAATAAAAAAAAATGGACGCCCGGGTTGAAAGAGAGGAGCGGTAAGTAAAACGAAAAAAAAATCATCGTGGAAAGAGAGAGGTTGAATCTGGCTAACAAAACCCCGTCGTCGGAGATTCGCGATTTTCCGGAAGAATTTTTCCGGGGTGAAAGGCCCTCTCGGGACGAAAACGCAACCCCTAAACCCGCAAGTACTCCCCCCTCGAAACTTCTCCCTCGGAATAAAAGACGTACAAAGAGAGAAAGGGTGAAAAATTTTTCTATCCCTTTGCCCCTTCGCGAAAGGCCTTTTTATTTAGAAAAAAAAAATTTTTTTTCTCCGTTCTCACGAGTTTTCCACATTTTGTGCGCCGGCGAGAAACAAGGAGGCCTGAATTTTCCGCAGGAATGCGCGGCTTCGACGAGAGCTTCGAACGCACCCCTTCCCACCCCCGCAAGCCCGCTTGAGCCCCTGCTATGCTCGATCGACGAATTTTTCTCCTTTCAAATTTCTTTTTTTCTCCACTTTTCGTCTTCGTTTCTCTATTTCCAGCGTCTACTTCGTTCCTCCTCCCGTCTCGTCCTCGTTTCTCTATCTCCGCCCCTGAACTCTCCTTTTCTCGCTCTTATTTTCGCTCCTTTTTTTCCGAGTCTCGATATCCGAGATCACAGGAGTTTCTTCGTCTGGGGAATTAAGGGTGGGTAGGGAGCTTTTTCCCTTGGCTGGAAGCTCGCGATAACCGTGGCTCAACCCCGAAGTCTTTGCGAACCGCCGCGAAAGGCTCGTAATGAGGTAACGAACATTGAAAAATCGCATTAGGAGCCCGACCGCCAACAATTCGAGGATATTGAAACGCGTCGAGCTGCACTTTCCGGCGTTTCTCTTTTTTCTTTTTACTTTTTCAACCCTCGCTCCTCGATCGTTCGCCATTTTTACTCGTCGACTTTCACGAGCAAAAAAAAAAACTAAAAACACCAATGTGTATCGATCTTCATTTTTTTAATTGTCATATTTTATTTAATTTTAAATATTCGTATAAATCAGGTTTCGGTCTAGTATATTTGTTATATTCGTATCTTTATAATGCACTCGGGTGGCCGGAGGGATGATCCTCCGGTGGGCGCGTTTCTCCGTAACCTCATCCATCCTCGATTCGCATCCCCGCCAGCCCGGTACGCCCTGATTCGACAAAATCGCGTGAGAATATGGCCTCGCGAGATACGGGTTGGCCCACGGGGCTTTCTGATAATTCCATCAGTCTGATATCGACGAACCGATACAATATTATCCGCGATAAAACACATCTGCGCTTCTAGTCCGTGTATCCTTCTGTATATACGTTTGCGAGTGTATTTAGAGCAGGAGTTAGATCAGCAGCGTATACAGAATTATTCTTGGGCCAGCGAGTACCTCAACGCTCTATCGTATAATCAGTCGTTCGGAAAATGGAGATCCATCGGAATCGAGGGCTGAAGATAATCCTTTCGAGTTCTCCCACTCCCGAACAACGTGTTCCAGCTCTTTCTCTCTTGTATTCTGTCAAATCTTGGGTTCTGTATCAAAATTGAAATAACATTCATTTCCCAAAAACCCGAAATTTCCAGGGAAATATGTCAAAAAAATATTCGAGAAACGTTTTCTTGCATTTTCCCAGCCTAATTTTGTACTTTCGATAAAAACTCGGGGATATTCGTAAACAGCGGAATATTTCCGTTCAAATATACCCTTTTAATACTTTTTAAACGGAAAAAAAACTTTTTCGACCTCCTCGGCCACTTTTCCAGAATCTCAAAAATCGCGATATTTCAAAAGGTCGTAGGGTAAGCTTCTCCTATGCTATGGACATTTATTAAATGTGTTTGGAAAACGTTTCTGCCTAACTTAAATAATGGCGTTGAATTCGTATCGATATCTCGCATAGTTTTCCCGCAAAGTTCACTTGAAAAATGGCAAAAAAAGAGGCAAAGGGGTATGTATGGAAAAATCGGCAAAAATCGATGGTCCAACTTTGAAATTCTGCCAAAAATCG
>JAPYZJ010002385.1:0-20924 GCA_030522765.1 Ophioninae sp. B BG-2022a
GATATTAACCAAACTTTCTATTCGACAGCATTTCCATAACGATGCTCGCGTGGTAACTCAATCTGTAATTTTTTTTTTCGATTTGAGAAATTTGGCGAGCACACAGCCGTTCGTCTATCCATTTGACATTGTCTAGACAAATTTCATGAGATTCTGAAAAGCCGTTCAAGCAATCCATGGGAAACTATCACTCCAATCTGCGGACGAGGGGGAGAGGGTGTGCGGCTCCCTCTCAAGAGGGGGCCGCACCCGCGACAAAACTTCGACGCAGCGTTGGCTCGTGGTCAATAAAACAAAATTAGCGCGAGGTACGGCCATCTACCGCGAGGCAACTTTGTCGCTAACGTCCGGAAAGCCTCGACGGCCTTCGTGTATGAGTATGTATACGTACATACGAACACACCGAAAACTTCGAGATGTGCGACGCTCCGACATTCGCCGGAACTCAATGTCACAAGTGTCGGACGATATTTTCTCGAAATTGTCCAATGAAAACCCAAACCCCATAAACCCCATAAACCCAAACAAATTATGGTTTCTCGTGGATCTCTTAAAATATGTGACAGAATCAAATGGTTGAGGTCGCAAAATGAGTGTTTTTTCATATGGCTACGCGGCCTTTCTTCCTGCCCAGCCATGATATTAATCAAACTTTTTGTTTTACAGCATTTCCATCACGACACTGACGTGGTAATATAATCTGTTTTTTTTTTTTTTTTTGAGAAATTTGGTGAGAAGACAGCCGTTCGTCTATGAATTTCACATTGTTTGGTCAAATTTCATAAAACTCTGAAAAGTCGTTTAGGAAATCCATGGGAAACTATCACCCTGATCGGCGGTCGAGGGGGGAGGGTGTGCCGTTCCCTCGCAAGGCAGAAAGACCATTCACATATACTACTCAGAAGAATTGAGGGATATACGAAAAATTCAAAATTTTTAGGTGATTTTTAACAAGGGATAACTTGGAGAGAAATGGTCGCACAGAAAATTCAATAAAATAAAATTGTAGCTTCAAGGGTCTAGTTTTCACATCTTAGTTATAACATTTTTCAAAGTGAGCGGTTTTAAAGTCATCATGGAAATAATAACGAAAAACAAATTTTCAACATTTTTCTGCATCTTTAAAATAGTCTATGAACTTCCAAAAAAATTTTGTTAACATGCGACCTTAAACTCTTTTTACCTAATTCAATCACCATTCATTTTCGTTTTTGCAAAGCTCTATGTCATGATTTGGCTCAGAGTAATCGTTGATCAAAGCAAAAAAGTCCACTTCGACTTTGATAACCAATTGCTCGGAATCTAATGATCGTACAGAAAATGGAACCAGGGTTTTTCAAACTTCGAAATATTTTCTATGACGTGTATTTAGTGGCTGTTGGGAACAAAAATTTCCCGAAGTGATAATGTAGACTGACAAAGAGTTGAAAATTTACGAATGTAAGGATATCTCGATAAATTGGTATAACGTTGGGTATGATTGATGAATGGAGGCCATCGACTGTAATTTTTTAACCTCAAACAAGCCTGAGAGTTGCGAAGGGCTGCGATTTTTTTTCTCAGTGCCCCGAAGGTTTAAATTGAACGTTTTTGGCAAAAATACCACAACAAGCATTTTTTAAAATTGTTATTCGTTTTTTTCAACGTAACATTTTTTTCAGGAATAATGAGTGAATTCTGTATTCATACATTCAATGACATAAAAATTAAACAAAAAAGAATTGGTTTTTCAAACATTTTTTTTCTCAGCGTTACCCACACACTGCGCGCGCGTATGAATGTGTGCGTGTGTGTGTGTGTGTGCGTGCGTGAGGCGTGTGTATGTGTTTAATACGTGAACATTAATCGTGTGTGTGATATCAAGATAAAACTCTCGAGGTTTGTGTAAAGGGAGTTAGTCGACCGTTAGGGGGCATATACACTTTATTTCACTAATTCTTGAAATGACATTTCAAACAAAGGCGGTTCAAATTGTCTATATTAATTTCCTTTTTAATTTCACATAAGAAGACCATCGTTAGGACGTTAAAAAAACATTGTTTTCAATTTTTTTCGAACTTATTTTTTTTGAAATTTTTTTTCCGGAAAGGCATTTTTTCTGCGTTAATTGAAACAGTAAAAAAATCATGATAATCAAGTATTGCGCACATGCTCAGAAAAAAATTTTTTGAAAAACAAAGTTTTGTCTTTTTCAAATTTTCACGTATATTTTTTAAAATTAATTTTTGACATTCAATACAGAATTTACTTATTATTGCTGGAAAGAATGTATGTTGAAAAAATTTATAAAATTCACTGAAATTGCTGGTTACGGTATTTTCGTCAAAAACGTTGAATTCAAACCTTCGGGGCACTGAGAAAAAAAATTGCAGCGCTCCGCAACTCTGAAGGTTTTTTTTAAACACTTTGAGGTTGAAGAATTGTAGTCGATATCCTCCATGGACTACCAGTTGATTATCAAATACAAAATGGATTTTTTTGCTTTGATCAACGATTACTCTGAGCCAAATCATCGTATAGAGCTTTGCAAAAAAGCAAATTAAAGACTATTAGATTGCATAAAAGAGATTTAAGGTCGCATGTTTAAAAAAAATTTTTGCAGTTCACAGACGATTTTAAAGACGAAAAAAGATTTTGAACATTTGTCTTTCGTTGTTTTTTCGTTGATTACTTAAAACCCGCTCATGTTAAAAAATGTAACAACTAAGATCTGAAAAATAGACACTGAAAGCAACAATATCCTGTTTTTTTATTTTCTGTGCCACTATTTCTCTCCAAGTTATCCCTTGTTAAAAATCCCCAAAAAGTTTGGAATTTATTTTATATCCGTAAATTTTTGTGAGTAGTGTATTTAAAAAAAACCGATTTTGTTTTTCATAAATTGATAATTCAATTTCTTAACAATATTGTGCACCAATTTTTACAGCGTAATTTGAAGAACTGTTGTAGTTTTCGAAAAAAGGCGCTCGGAGCGTCGGTGCCGATTAAACAGAGGTATGCGACTTTGGGTGCGTTTTTCACAAAACTATGTTTTTCCCGACTGCTGCAACGATAGCTCAGAAACTGTTCCACCGATTTTTATCAAAATTGTCAGAAATCTTCGTTGCATCAGCAGTTTGTCGGTCAACCTAAATATTACTTGGAATTCCAAAAATAAAACCTACTTTGCCCTTAAATACATACACCAAAAAGTTCATGAAAAATCATAAAATATTATTTATTTAGCGGCCGTTTCCTGAATTTTGGATACATTTAAAAAATCCTAGTTCACCGACATGGGTCGTACCTCAAAGAATCATTTTGTTTTTTTTTCTTCCAGATAATTACAGAGTGAGGAAGGACTCCAGCAGTGCGGCCATTTTTTTAAATCTTCTTCTAAACATTAATGTAGACGATCGGTAGTATGCATTAAAAAACAAGTTTTTTTTTTCGAAAAATTACAGTATAAAACAAACACATCTAAATACCCAAATGTCTATGTTTATTCTTTCTATGAAAAAAAAAATCATAAGAAAACCATAATTTAAAACCTTGTAATAATAATACCTTGTGATAATAAACCTTGTAATAATAATTTTAAACCTAAACTTGTCCACATTTGTGGTACGTGAGATCCCTGTAACCAGGGATCTGCAAATACGACAATGCCTCTGGAAACACAGTCTTCGTAACCAACTTTCTTGACCAGAGCAGCACCCCAGTGGTCCCCTCAGCTCCCTCACAGTCTCGGTTTAGCTCACTGTGACTTTTTTGTCCCCCGATTAAATAGACAGTTAAAAGGAAGGCATAGGCATAGGACACCATTGAATACATCAAACGCATGTTACAACGTTTTTAACCACTTGAGGTGCGAAGAAATGCACGGTTGCGTGTGCCGGAACCTTGTATTTTTTCTGAAACCATTGCCTGACGATGTGTGTATCACGTCGCTGGCGTTCTGGCAACAGAAGTATCTCGACGTGCGTGGCACGTCTTTCCACCGCAAGTGGTTAAAAGGCGTGCCTTGCAGAGGAGTTTCAGAGTGTCTTCCAGGAATTCATCCAAGAGGGAATTATTTGTGATAATTTTTAGCATATCTACCGATAAGATCAATACATCAATTTTTCCCAGAAAATACGTATTACTTTCATATAAGACCCTGTAAATGTATATAATTAGATTAATTACGTTCGAACATTGTGCGTACGCTGTTCATTCGATGTGTCAGTGCTGTTTTCGAAAGATTACTCTGTGACGAATCCTGTATTGAATCATATAAATGTAGAGATTGAAAATGAGCCGTACGAAACCTACGGTAACGGTGGAAGAAATGGGAAGGGAGAGAGCAGTATGTCAGATTTGTTGCGGAAAAAGTGCGAGAATATAGGGGTGCGAAATAACCAGGTCACTCGCTCGAAAAATCTAACGAGAGGGGCTAGGCCCAGGCTCATCGCATCCCAACGAGAAGAGGGAGTCGCCGAAGGGAGGGGGGTGAAAAAACCGACCTTGAGGTACCGGGGTCCCACTAGCTCGAAGGAACACATATATACATACACACACACACACACGCACACGCACACACACATTCATCTAATGCATGCATATAAATCCGTGTGTATACACAAGTATTTTGCCTATGTGTGCATCTATATGTTTTATATATCGAGAACCCTCTAGGAGGCAGCAAAGGTGAGCCCTTATTTCCATCGTGCACCATGCCTCAACCATGTCATATAAATACCCTGATGTATTCACATGTATGCATATAAATATATATAAGCAAGAAATCTATATGTAAGTGGGGAAGCTTATATATGGCAGGTGTAAAAGTTGTTATGATCGTTGCAAGCTTTTAGGACATTGACCATAAATGAAGAACTACGCAATACCGGTCGGATCGACACTTCGTCATTGTAGCGTAAATCGTAAGGTTTCCTTTTAAGGTCCACCATGGGGCTATCGGAGAATGGTTAGAGAGGCCACGTAGCGCATGGTTTTGTAATACTTTTTTGTATACATACATTGGGATACGTTTAGTGACCGCTGGTCAACGGTATATAAATAAATCGTCTAGTTGGAGGTTTTAATGACAACGGCTTTGGACAAAGTATGGACGACGTCCGTCAACCTTTAGATTACTTATAAAGGCGTGTGCACCGGTTGCCGAAGGAGGCTGGGGGAGGGTCGGTTGTGATGAGTATAAGGAAATATGATTTGCTAAACTGCAGGAAAATTTGTGATAAGTAGGGTTAAAGAAAAAGAGCAGCACTTTCTTAAAAAATTATGCGCTGGAAATCTGGCAGATATAGAATTCGAGATAAAATGGCTACTGAAAGCAATATCTATAAATAAATGCCATCGAGTAAGATAGGTTCTAAGCCAAAAATGTCTGTGAGGTAATCACTGAAAATAAACGTAATTTTATGTAATATCTCGAAGTATTCAATAGATACGAGGTACTTATTCAACAATTTGTAGTGTTATGGCGTAAATATAAATAGTTATAGTGATCGGACAATTAGAAAAAGACTTTAGTCGAAATTTAAATTCAATGTTGATGTCATTCATTCAGGCATCAGTAGAGTTCAAAAAACAAATCTGAAGTCATCTAGAAAGTAAATACTGCCCAGTCGCATTGCAACGACGTCGGTTCAATAAAAATGTCACTTTCAAAGTGCCGACAAACCGAAAACGGTTAGAGCACGGTTGGTGTTCCTAAAACACTTACAAGGGTGCCGTCAAGTATGGTACAAACGTATTTTAATGGGTCCCACATATGTATGTTGTGAGGGAAAACCACCAGAGTACGAGGCTAGAAGGATTTTTTGCAAGAGGCTTTGGTTTCCAAAAAAATCGAGGTGAAAATTCCACGCGTACCTATTATACCTGTACATTGAATATGTTGTCAAGCGAGTCGATGTGGTACAGCCAGCTAGGCGCTTGGCTGGTACCACGACGACCCGGGGGGAGGGGGGGGGGGCACATTCTCCATGGGGTGCTTTTTTTACTTAATGTTCAGTAATATCAACGAAGATAATTGACAGTGCATAATTACATGATTTTTTAACCACTCTTATTTTAACACATGTTGGCAGGCAGACAAAAAATTCACGTTGAGGACCTCATAGGTGTCGACGAGATAGATGAACAGCAAGGGTATATAACATACAACTCTTTTTTCGACGATTGGACCAAACTTACCTGACACTTCCTGCATACATAAAAACACGAAAGTCAACCTTTTTTCTGACGCTTTTAAGGCATACCGGCCCGTGTCGGAGCGGCTAATTTTATTTGAATCTTATTTTTGAATAAGAACAGTTTGGGCCCCTTTTCCTGAAAGCGATTTATTATAAGTGGATCCCTATATTCATAACATAATCTCCGAAATCGGGGATAACGAATTTCTTCATTTTAGCGTACTCTATTGAGCTGAAAAATTTTGTTTTTTCCCGCTGTCTGATCCTGAAATGTCTGTCATGTCTCTCATAACATGTCGAAGATTTCATCGGAAATCGCTTCATAACGCTCTTTCTTTCTAAAGGAGTTTATTGTAATGGTTCTAATCAGAGCACTTTCTTTCTCCATATTGCATTCCTTTTCGCATGTATACTCCATGTGGTCTATACAGAAGTTACGGATCACCAACCGACTGCCCGGTGGATAAAATTGATTCAGGAGTCGATGAATTGGTGGACACAGCACAGTGCGGATAACGAAAGAAGACTCGGAGTCTGTCAACGCAGGTAGCAATCGTTGCCCAGCTATAATAGATTCAAACCATACGCGATTTATTAACTTCGGAGTATTATTTTTCGATAGCCTCAAAAATGTGCTTCGAAAAAAATACCATGGCGCAATCATAAAAATATCAAGCGAATACTATGTTTATTATTCCTTGGCCATATTATTCCAACGTTAAAATATATATGGAGCCAGTGTTCGGTCTCACAGCGAATAAATTCTAAACATGCGAAAAGGGTAACATCCATTTGCTTCAAAGAAAAGATTGGTGAAAACGATGATAAAGAAAAAAGGTACGTGCGAGCACGTTGCATCTCACATGGCTATATAAATCAGTCGTGAAAACTCTAAGGATAAAGATGACGCGCGAGCGTCAGGGAGACGTGGAGGCGGTCGAGTAGCGCGATTGCAGCGTTCTCCGCCAAGAGTAAAGCGGGATACTCGAAAGGGTACGAATAGCTTGAATACCCTAGACTTCCCCCTCAATCAGTGGCCGGGAGTTCCTCATTTGGCCACAGTCCCAAACCAGACGTGCATCTCGAATGCCTGTCCTGCCTCAGAGGATTCGTAAGGACATCGACAGTTATGTCGATGTTCTCACGAACCATATCGAAGCGTTATGACGCTATCATTCACCGTCTGGCTTACAAAATGGTGACAGATGTAGTGATGCTTGGACCTCGAGTGCTGCACCGAGTTGTTTACCACCGCTCCGGCGCAACGATTGTTGTTGAAAACTAAGACATTCGTTAGGTCAGTGCAACCCAGCTCCCTCAAGAAACTGGTCAGGTACATTGCTTCCGTGACAGCCTCGGCCATGGCCATATATTTGGCCTCTGTCGAGCTCAGAGCGACGGTTCTCCGTTTAAGTGACTCCCATGTCACCGCTCCCCTGCAGATAGTGAAGACAAAACTAGTGTAGGAATGTCTGTCAATGATACAATTTCCCCAGTCGGCGTTTGCATAACCTTGCAGCGATTCACCGTTGTTTTCGTAAACCAACTCCAGACTTAGAGTCTTCTGCAGGTATCGAAGTATCCTCTTTGCGGCGTTCCAGTATTCCTTCCTATTACAGGAGCTGAATGAAAGCAGCGCACTAAAGGCATGCGTGATGTTTGGTCGCGTCCCTGTCGTGGCGTACATCAAGGCTTCGACTAGCTCTCGATACGGAAGGTGGGTTGACTCGTAGGTACTCTTCCGCGATCTTGCCCTTAGTCAACTTTGAGCCGAGGGCGATGAGAGCGTTCCCGGGCTTGCAATCGCCCATCCCGAAACGCTTCAAGACTTCCCCGATGTACCCCTTTTGGAATATACTCGCTCTTCGGTTGGCGTTCTGAATTTCGATGTCCAGGCAGCATTTCGCGACGTCCAGATCCCTTACCTCGAACTTGCCTGACAGTATCTTCTTGATTTAACGTTCCATGTCGACCTAGTTTTAGACGATCGCAATATCGTCAACGTACCCGAGCACCTTATTCGATTGCATATGCCACTACCGACCCGCCTGGTGAAGAGCGTAGAAGTCTTTCTTCAGCTTGCAGTCTCTACTCGGCCCTCCCACCTTTTGGAGCAAAGTCCGACCGCGTTTGAGGATCGTTCCGTCCTTTTCCTATTGTACATTCCTTTCCAGCACCTCGTGCAGTGGATTCGATAGCTCCATGTACACGTCCATGATGATCTTTCCGTTCAAATACGCGGTTTCGAAATTCAGTTGATATATCCTCAGGCCCAACTTTACGGATCACGCCACCATAAATCTAAGTGAACTGAGACGCGCTCCAAGGTCGTCGATATCAAAATACTCAATGCCCGGCCGTCGAGAATACCCCTTGGCAACGACTCTCGTCTTTCGTCAATCCAACGTATCGTCGTGATTATACTTGTTTCTCAACACTGTACGGCATTTAACGACCTTTGCTCCTTGCCGCTTTTCAACAATCTAGAAGGTGTCGTTGTAGATGAGGCTCTCAATTTCCGAGTGCATGGCGTCTATCCATTCATCTTCATCAGGTCCGGACATGGTCTCGGAGTAAAAAACCTCGGAGGCACTCATTGCTGCATCTTCGCCGTCAGAACCACCATGTATATCCTGTGGATCTCGCGAGACCTCGTTTTCATCCAAATTGCCATCGTTTGGATGCAGGTGGTATGGTTTCACTGGGCCGCTTGGTTAATCCGTTAACATTTTTTGCTGCTTACCGCGGCTGCGACACGCTTGGCCACCAGTCGCCACGGATGTGTTATGCGCAGCTTGCTCCGCAGTTGATTCGAGATTCGTCGCCCTGTCTCTCGCTGGCATCCCCGACCGATTTCTTGGGCCTGGGGTGTATTCTAACCCCAGTACAATCTCGCCAACAATTTCGACTTCTTGGATAGACGCGCTGCTTTGTGAATCATCCGCGTCGGACGCCAGGTCATTCGGATTGTTCGGGCTCGGGTTCCTTCCATTGTCGCCGTCCTCAGAGGCTTCTATGAACCTTACGTAGCGAGTTACGCGAACCGGTCGGTCGACGGGTACGAAAACTCGGTATCCTCGGCATGTCTCTGACAAATCAACAAGCGTACCTTTAAGCCCCTCCGGAGACAGCTTATTCTTGTTCAGTGACTCGTCCAGCAAGATAGCCTTCGTCCAGACTGTTCTCAGATTGCCTAAGACAGGCTTTCTCGCAGTCCACAATTTAAAGAGCATTTTGATGCCCAGAATTTTCGAAGAACATCGATTTTGGATGTGGTTTGCTGTAGCAACGGCTTCGGCCCAGACAGATTTCGGAAACCCCAAGTCTATTAACAAAACGCGAGCGGAACTGGAGACCCATGTCATTTCGACGCATGAACGACATGGATCTCCAGTTCCATCGCACAGCGCGATGCTGTTGTAGACGCGCAGCACACAGCATCGAATGGAGGCCGTAGATGGTAAAAGTCCCGTTCACGATTGGCTATCGCACGCGTGGCACCTTTTGCGCCTCTTATATACGCGGGATCCCCTAAGAAGAGAACGCTGTACTCCTTGTCGATAATTTTCGATACCGATATAACGTTTATTCGCAAATCCGGTACCAATAACACGTTTGTGAGCGTGATTTTCTTATTTTCTCCTACATTTGAGGACAGTATACTTACGTCTCTTGTGGCCTTGGCTCGGGCTGCCGTATCATTCACCAAGTTTACGCTGGTTTCGGTTTCGTGTGAGTTTACGAAAAGTCAACGATCATTAAACAGATAGGAGGTACATCCACTATCGAGGCATCGTCTCGAACTCGCCTTCTGATTATTCGTTTCAGTGGCAGAAACGCTCTTCGCCTCGCATGCATGAAGATGTCATTAGCCCCGTTTGCGTTTTGAGCGTCCTTTTTCTTTTTACAATAATTGGTGGCTCAATTACTTCGTTTTCTGTAATAAAAAAATATCAAACAATCGATGTTCGTCAAGGTGTCATGCGATTTCATCACACAGCAAAAATTCTCGAACGTAGACGGCAGGTTATGCAGAAACGTTATCGAGAGCAAGTCGCCATGGTCCGGAAGGGCAACTTTTCACATTGGTCTTCTGGGGGCATATGCGGGCTTCAATTAGTCGCACACTTCCTTCGATGGGCCACAACTTTGGATATGCTTAATCTCGCCCGGACTAATGGATAATATAAGATCGCTTTTGGCTCTATGATCCTGGGCAATTTAGTTATACAACGCGACTTGCGATGCGCCGCGATCGTCTCCTTGTCCAACAATTACGGGCTTGGGAACGTCGCCGTGAACAGACGACCAAGTGTCATTCTTTGTAAGGAGCGCTTCGACTTGGATTACCCATGTGTCGTAGTTGTTCTTCGTTAGAAGTTCAATACGAGTCGAGTTTACGATATTGCAAGTCAATGTCACTTTTTATTCGTACCTTTCGACGCTGTTATTTTCGCTCGCATCGTTCCGGTTTCCCGCGCAATCGAGCACGCTTCAGCAAAATGCTTCTCGGTAAACTCATCGTATTTTTGTGGAAGAGGCGTCCTCTGGGCCCATAACCTGTTAGAGTTAGTGGCGGGTCTCACAGCGCATACATTCTGACCATGCGAGAAAAAAAAAAATTATCCGTTTTAAAGAAAAGAGTGATGGAAACGCTGAGAGAATAAGCCGTGACTTGTTTAGCCGTGACAACTCTAAGGATAAAAATGTCGCGCGGGCGTCAGCGAGGTGTGCAAGCGCTTGAGTAGCGCAATTGCAGCGCTCTTCGCCAGGAGTGGACCGGAATATTCGAAAGGGTGCGGATAGCTTAAATATCCAACAGTTAAAAAATTATATATCTATGCAGAATCTTCGTTGATACGATGAAAGATTGAGAAAAATCCGAGTAGGACGTGGAACCGTAAAAGTTAGAGTTTAAACCGATTTTTTTCAATCCATAAAGATTTTTACGGTGGCGTTTGGGTATGTAAATGAACATTTTTATTTACTAATTATTTTATTCGAATATGAGGCATGAAAAACTTGATTTGGGAAAATATAATTTTTATGCAATACTTACTAAGCACTATTTTTCAAGAATCCAAACTTTCCGTCATAATTCAACATTTTCCTTTCTGACCTCACGTTGGCTTGATCGTAACGACATTTTCGCAGCGAAAATGTTTGTCAATATTATTTTTCACGAGAATCCTTGATTTTCCGTTTCTGTCAATTTTGCATTTTCCGGAAAATACAGCCTTGACCAAAATCGTAACCCAAAATCGTAACCCAATTTACCAAACAGCATTTTGAAGAGGACAAAGCTAGCTTCTTATTTGTTCTTTATATTTATTTTTGCAATTTTTTGTAGTCAGCGCATCATTTTGCAAATTGTCACAATTTTCATGCTCTACAAAATTACATACTGGACATTGAAGAATATGATCGCGCCATTTAGCGATAAAATCTTTGGGATTATACTGCCACCTTTAGTTTTACATTTTTCAAAAGTTTTCCTATCTTTTTCGTAGAACTATTTAATTTTGCTTGAAAAAAAATGGCAGATTTTCGAAGACCCGGTATCCCGGTATCGTGTGGCATAATAACCTGAAAAATCTGAGATGTAGAATATATAGTCAAGTAATTAAAAAGTTGTTCTTTAATATTTGGGACGAAACTCAGTTTTTTAGGATTTTTATGAAAATTTCTTTGTTTCGGTATGTTTGGCGAATACAAAAAATCATAGAAAATAAATTCAACATTATTGGGTTATTTTCGAGAGGCCGTATATCCACAAGAAAACATTGTAGAGTAAAAATTAAAAAAGCAAATTGAAGCAACAACATGTCGTTTTTACACTTTATGATATAACATTTCATCATGAGCTTTCAGTAATTATAATAAAATCAATGAAAGAAAAAATTGAAAAATGGTAGCCTGAGTTTCAAAACCTCCACAGGCGATCACACTTTCTTCAAGTTGAGTGGTCAAGTGGTGGTGGAGCTCTGTACGATGATTTTTCGCTGAGTTGTCGCCAAGCATGATGGCCAAGCATTGATCAATAAAGTTCGAAACTCGGCCAGCGCTTGGTCCATAGCCAACTTTTACATGGAATATATTGGCGCAGCAATAATTACCATTTCTACGAGTTGTGGCTATTAAATAATCAACACTGATGCTACTCCCAGCAAACTACAAGCGAACCGCGATATATTTGAACATGACTGCATCTGAGGATCCCTCTCCCACCCTGAGCTTGCTAGACAAGCCAGCGCGACGCTCAGTTTGACTGTAGCAGTCAAGTGAATTAGGCTACGCACTAGTGATGCGTCGGAAAAGTGACAAGTGATCAAACGGAGCGACGGGTCAATGACAAGTTTTCTGTTAAACTAGAGGAAACTCCCAGAGAAGCTTATGCAATATTGAAAAAAGTCTACTCGAAAGAACTTTTATGCTGCGCACAAGTTTTTTAGTGGTATAAACAGTTCAAAGGCTGGTATGAAACGATCGAAGGTGACTGGCACCCAGGACGGCCCTTAGCATCAAAGACGGAAGAAAACATTGGTCAAATAATCCGTGCTGATCATCGTCTGAGCATTAGAGGGCTTGCTAAAGGACGGAAATCCACAATGAAAGATTATCCTGCAGACCAAGTCCTGGATCCATCACGAAAACAATGCACCAGCCCATTTTGCCGTGTCCGTGAAAGGGTTCCTTGTAAAATACAGCATTACCATGTAAAAATATCCAGTGTACTCGTCCGACCTTACCCACTGTTACTTTTTTCTATTTCCCAAGGTCTAGTCCGTGCTGAAGGGTACAAAATACTGGGCGAGACATGGACCATATTGTTTACGTTGACATTTATTTCATTCATTCATTCATTCCATTTACTATTTAGAGGTTTGATTACTCTATTGGGTAATCAAATCTTTAAACAAGTGTAGGCCAGTCTAGAATGTCGACATCGGTACCCGCTATTGGGCTAAGTTTCAGCTGATTCTTCACAAACGGTTGGCTATTAGAATTTCTACATGGAATCTTGCACACGTCCAATGACCTATGTGGTCAGTAGTCAGCCCGTGTTGTATCACCGCGCGAAGTGTTCGAACCCTCTGTACCTTGAACAGATGAGAAGGGTGCAGTCTCGAGGTACAAAAATTGGATACAATTGCACATATGTACAAGATTGCGCACATGGGAATACCCAAAAGATTTTCCGAGCAATGAGTCAGGTATCGTCCTCCTTTCGATATCTTGCGACACTGGTAACGTGATCAGCCGTTTTCGATATCCCGAGTAAACACGTCTAAACTTTAATGGCCAACGCTCCTATTCAAGTGTTTCACGAGGCTCCCTTACCGGCCGACACACCGGACATAATGCAAAAAAAGAAATCACAATAAATGTTCTCACGCTTGATAGCGCATGCACACAATCCTACGCAAATAACGAAGATGAGAGGGGGAAGCAATCGCGTCTATGGGCGTTCAATGTATGTAAATCGTAACAATTTACTGCATGTGACTGCGTCGTAAAAATACAGACCGACGAATAAAGGAGAACGGGAACGGGGCAAACAGGTAAAGATCCCAATATCCGTAGTGGTTGCCGCATTTTCGCGGGAAGGGAGGAGGGCAAGTATCCCTGAACCGCAGTAAATATTATACATCGAGGTAACCTCTGCTATTTAAATCCGTGGGAATGAAACTGCAGATTTTTTATATTTTAGGGTTTGAGCTTATTTATGGACGACCAGATAGTTTATCTCATTTGTCTTCAGAGTGTATTGACTCAATTGATGGACTGCAATATTAAATTTGGATTTTGGAGACTACCTCTGTGGTCTCTCTTAACCGCTCGATCGATCTTTTCTTTATTCCGACCAGCTTTAATAACAAAGGCAAAGGTCTAGCAAAAACTGGCAATTGGCATAGTTCTCCGATAATATCCACACTGCGTAGGAGAACTTATCCAGGATGCTAGCCGTATACCGAAAGGGCGGTTTTTGGTAGGCATTCCGATGTAAACGTAAAAATCATACTAATATTCAGTATGTTGACGAAAAGTCAGAGAAGGCATTGCCAAAGTGGACTTGCCTTAACCTCTCGCAAGACTTTTATTGTAATTACAAAATGGTTAATTGTAATTGACAAATACTTGTTTCTCGATCACAATTTTATTAGCAACTAGGTGTAAGAAGATTTACGAGTAAAAAAAAATATACACGCGGCAAGCTATCTAATAAAGAATCGAAGAATTTCGGCAGGTACCATCGAAAACACATGAAGCTTGCGGGCGCAAGAGAAAAGAATTCCTTAAAATATTCACCACACCATGATCGTTGCATTTACGGAAGGAACGATACAGCTGTGTAACGTGTTTGTCTACTGGAGAATGCGCCGATTCACAGTGCACATGCAAGGACGCTTCGCTCCATACCGGAATGTGTACGGGAAGAGTAGGCTGAACACGCGTGAAACTGAACTATGTGCATATCAATGTATACGCCATTCATGGTTATATACCAGGAAAGCCATTTTAATCCAACACCTGATTTTTCTCGGAAAATATTGTGCGGATCAAATATCTTACATAACAAAAGTTTTAGGGTTTAAAGGGGGAAGTTTCAAGAAAACATTTTGGTGGATTCAAAATTCAAAATGGCAGCGTTACAATGGCCGAAAGTCTTTTTAAATTCAAATAGAAACAGATCTTTTTCATCATGAAAAAATGTGTCTGGTCAAAACCAACAACTTTTGTTGGAATATTTCGTTGATAAAGTACATCATTTTCAAGTTAGAACATCATCAGAGGGATACTTAAAAGACGTTGTCTACCGTATAGGCGGTGATACCGGCTGTATCGGCCCAGATTTTCCGCAGTTCCCCTGGGCCCTCGAGCAAGTGCGATACAGTAGTATATTGACAAAGAGTGGTTGCGGTCAATACTCTGGGGGGGGGGGGGGGGGCGGCTCTCCAAGGAATATAGAAAACTCTCGAAGGATTGTCAATGCTAAAAGGAATGGAAGGAATAAAGGAGGGGATGGTAAAAGGGGAAGGATTCCGTAAGTCTGAGAAATACATATAAATAAAAGTTGGTAATGATGTTCTCGCTTGAAAATGATGAAATTTTTGTGATAACTAAAATGTATCTTTCCATTTGCAAAAAACATTTCGGTCAGCTTAACGCCGCCATTTTGAATCTTGGATCGACCACATGTTTTTTTAAACATTCCCCTTTCACCGCTACAATTTCTGTTATACAGCATTTTTTATCCGAGCAATATTTTCCGAGAAAAATTAGGTGTCAGATTAAAATAAGACACCCGGTATACCTCGTGCAGTGTTGTATGGGAGTTTAAAACCGTCCGGCTACCTTGCGAGCCCAGCAGGCGCCGGGAGGTCGCAGAGAGATGGCTAGGAGGTTGGGGATAGGGGCCATGACCATGGTGCAGTGCGAGCGAAAACTGTACGACGCAACCCTGAAGTCATCGAGCGCTTGATAACATAGTGGGGTGGGTAGTTGTGGCGCAATCGATGTGAGTGCAGTTAGGGGTGCAGGGCGGTCCGAGGAGAGTTCGTCGAGGGTGCTCCGAAGGGTAAGCACAACAGGAGGGATGCAGCAACCACCGTAAAGAACACCCGTGAGAGCAACTGGCCGAACGTGGAGTCTAGGTCTAGGTTCAGGGGCGGTTGGGCGTTGGGTGGGCGTGCACTTTCGTTTTCGATACGCGCGCATGCCCGATGCATCAGACTTGGAATATCCCTCTCACTTGCGCAAGTATCACGCAGAACCCAGATCCTTCTTCCCCGACATAGTACCCCTTCTGTATCGGGTACGCGCGCTCTCTATATTGAATGTGCGTACGTGTCTGTGGCGCCGAACTACAGTAGGAGATCGCTAAGATCACGTGCAAGATTCCGTAATACTTTCATTGGTATTGTAGTGCGAACTTATTATTGGTTACCCTCCATCGATGTTGGCTTCAAATTTAGAACTTTCTGGTACATACACTGTCCAACCGCTTTGTTCCTTTTATAATGGACGGTGCCAACGATTCCTGAACATTCTTAGGGCCGTACATGGGGTGAAAGTGTGTTTTTAAATACCGGATCATAAAAGTGGGTCACTGATCTTTGCGTTCTTTAGATATCACCGTGTCCCGTCTCTCTTATCCGCTCTGACATTGGATTCGGCCGAGTGGCGTTGCTAAAATTGTTTATCTCCAAAAATTTGTCTTCAATCGATAAGATCGCGATCTCTTCGCAGTCTAGGTTTCCGGGAGTACCCGGCGCTTTATGTTCGAGGTCCGAAAAATTCATCCTTTAATTCGTGCATGTAGGCTGAGAAAGACACGATGAGTCCTTCAAACAATATGGAGCGAGACTCATGGCCTGCAAATTCTATGTCTCAAAGCTTATCGTTAAGGCTAAATGCAACCTCCATTTACAGTGCATCACTTGTCACTGTAGGCAGGGCCGGAGCCTGTACTTGTCAAACATCCTGCAGAGTCAAGTCGAAATACAAGGGACTGTATCTCGGGAGGAGAAAGGCGGAATTCAGACCTTCGCCCTAATAATCTATTCATCAATCCCAATCCTAACTATTGGTTGATTACGTATGTGAAGGTGACAACTCCCATATATAGGAAGAGACGAAGCTACAAATCAATACCTTTTGACGACGTATTAGTCCCTCCAATCGCTATAAAGCCTTATACAACCGGTGGCAAACAGTTCGGTGCGGAAAGTGGAATAGCAAAAAAGTTTTTGGCGCTTGTTTCGTACAGGGTGATGATGGTGGTGATGAGATCGACAGGGAAAGATGAAACGGGGATTGGGGTGACGTAGTACAGGACTGGTCGGGATCGCAAATTACTACGAAGGGCGTCGCCGTCAGCCTTTTGCGAATCGATATCGGGTGTGCGCGCTCTTTACGCACGAATTCCTCGTAACCCCTCGTGTGCACTTTCCTTGTGTGAATTCCTGCGAAAATAGGGGCTGTGAAAACTCCATCGCATCCGTCAATACCAATCCGGAATCGTACACGCGCATGCGTATGCAAATACACACGAGTTCGTAATACGGATTTATCCCGTTACCACATCTCACGCACTGACAGCCTGCGCGGGATTTCTTTTACATATATGATAGACTGCGTTGCAAATACCAATTGTCCTTGTACACACGTATGTATATTTCGTGATTTTCACGGAATAAACGAACTCCGGTAATGCTCCTTCTGCGGTTCACGCTTCCGCAATCCTTGCAAGCTTCTCAGACATTTTTTTGGTAAATTCTCGCTACAAATTCTGCAGCCAAGTGCATATCTGCCCAGTGCTCTGCCTGCCAGAGTTGGTAACCGTTTATACGTCGTAGCAACGACGATGCTTGTGCCATCAGGCTAATCCTAAATCCCAGTTATTTTTACTACCCAGCCGTCCATCGATGAAGCTCCATTGGTTGTTGGTTAATAATATTTCTAAATCGGGAAATCATATCGACAGTTATAACTTTTTCAATCAAACATAGATATCTTACAATTTTATTCGAGAAAAAATGTTTACATAGTGATAAACGTTGAAGCTTCAACGTTTTATAAAGAATATTTGATTCGACGAGCTGAAGACCTCATTATAAATGTTAAATGAGCAAAAAACATGAAAAAAAATGAGTCACCGAGTTGTTTACAACATATGACAGCGGCAAATAGAAGCTAGAAAGAACAATGCGTTCATGGACGATGACTTGATGTCATTAGATTGTCCTACCAAGGGCAATCGTATTGTCAATCGCAACTTTCATTATGAGTAATACACGCGGGATTTTATACAGACATAAGTTGATTGTTGACGCATTTAAACAATCAAATGCTTTTTCGTTCTAAAATCTATGCCAAATGGAGTTTAAAAGTCTATTAATGTTATGGATCAGATAAATAGATTCATTTGATGGAACAAATTGATTATTCTATTTATGACCTCATAAATTAAAATACTGTTATAATATGTACGTTTCAAATACCGATGTATTTTTCAATATCATCCAGATAATGCTTGACTTTGTCGAGCGGTTCACTCGTAAGAGTCTGTTAACGCGATCATGTCAACTATTTAGTTAATTTAAATAGTTAACTATCTTTTAATCTATCGAATTAATTTTATAACAAGACATTCCCAACACTCAAGACCCTCAACCGCTTAAATTTTCAACACTCTTGATACGAATTGCAATTCATGGAGTTTTTTTTACTTGCGCATAAAAGCATTGTTTCAACTCCGGCAGCCCTCTAATTAGTATTTACGACGTGCCACGGATAGGTACGTCTAAATGTATGGAGGTAAAGATTGAACCATCACAATTTCTGAAACTATCGGATAGAATGGATACATTTTTGGACAGTTAATGTATCGTAAATGTAAAATATTCTCCCAGTGATATAAATTTCATTTGTTTACGAACATTTCGATTCTAGTATCAAAACTCCTAAATGGGAATAAAAATAAAATGGCACTTTGTATCTATGAAGAAATGTAACATAAACATTTAACGATCGTTTGATCAAGGTTGCTAAGCATAATTCAGAGTTCATCGCGATGGACTTTAAAGACTCTTTCAATCGCTATGATTCATCGAATTTGGAAAGGAAATTTAAAAAAACCGCATTGTCGAACCAAACAACAAAATGCATAATCAAATTTGAAAAATATCGTAGACCGGGAAACACATGGTTTGCACTAGTGTATATTATGCGACATTTTGCGTTCGGTTGACAAGAAATCGCTATTTGGTTTATGTCATTTACCGCATCATTTATTACAATTGAACTCTGTACCTATATTTCAAAATTCCGGAGCATTCCGAGGAGCACGTATTTAGTCGATCTGGCTTGAAGATAAAACAAATGTCTTTCGAGACAGGGATGTTGCGGATGCAGAATTTGTTCACATCCACGGATGCGGATGCGGATGTAGATTTTAGCAGACTCACGCGGATGCGGATGTGAACAAAATACCAATGCAACGTAACAATCTGTTTTTATTTAATAAGTAAAGTACAAATAGTAAGTATTTTAATAATCAAATTTGAACACAGGAGCATTATATTTAATGAATAGAAGGATAGCTGCTTTTTCAGGATCAAGCTTACTCCGCAACGGTTCGTATATCATACTAGCACGTGTCCGTGAGCGAGCGACGCTCGACGATCTTCGGGCCGAGCCGAACGCGGTCGACTGACATCCGCATTCGCTGATGCTCCGCATCGATTTATGCGGATGCGAATGCGAATGCAGATGTCTGAATTGAAGCGGATGTTCCGCAACTGCGGATGCGGATGCGAATATTCGCAACAACCCTGTTTCGAGACATTGTCTACTATCTACTTTGCCCGGGACCCGGGGCAAAGTAGATAGTACGCCACTGTTGTAAAGTTGGCTTATAACTAATCATTTAATTAATATTAATGACAAATGTTATACTATTCTGAAAGTTCATTAAATGAAGACTGATCATAAATATTTGTTTCAATTTCCTCGGCGATGACTAAACGATAATAATCAAAAACAGCTTAAGGTGTTCACTGTTCACTTTGCCCGGGTTTCCCCTAACTGGCTGCCAAGCGTCAGCCTTCTGTCACGTTTTGATGCCTAGTCCAAGTATTTTTTACGACGTATTCGCCAATCAAGTTCGAAGCTCAGTCAGCGCTGGATCGATGGTCAATTTCTAGATGGTATTTATTCATCCAGCTGCTGCAGCGATGGCTGCCAAATGAAAAATAAAAGATTGCAAATTATTGCCAGATTAAAAACTCTGGTAGTATTTTTTACCGCTATATGCTTCATGTACGTTCCTACATATATAACATATATAGGTATCGCCAAAAATGTCAACAGGCCCAGACTTCGCTAACGTATGGTTATCGACAATTAGCCAAGCGTGACTTAGATACGTATATCTGGCGTATGAATGGGTTAGTGATGTACGCCATCACTTATGATTTGATCAACAATTGACATTTCCCAACCAATCCTCGTCCATGGTACTGCTGCCAATTTATGATCGAGGATAGGCTATCAATAGCGGCCATCATTGGTTGCCTTTATTAGATATCAGTCCCGATATTTTAATATCTGCCAATGTTGATCCAACCTAATGCCAGTATAGGGTTACCAACCACTGGCGCTGTAACGACCAACAAATCCGGAACGAGATTGATTGTCAACGATTTCCCGTCATTATTCCTTTTTTATGTTTGCCAACGTATATGCAATCTGAAATTAGCAATCAGTGACGCAGTAAAATTGGGTCGAACGTTGCGAACTTGGGACTGGCTGTATTGTTATGGATTTTTTGCAGTTTCCCTATACGCATGGCAAATACGATACATAGACAGAAGCCGGCTGTAGCTACATGATGGGAGAGAAAACGGAAGAGTAAGAAATCAAGGAAGCAACAGAGAAAATAAGGAAGGAACAGAAAAAAAGTAGGGAGGGGGCGTAAAAACGCGAAAAGGGTGTACGGAGGATCATCTTTACTTATAATAAAATTGTAACAGACCGATGTCTGTACATTGAAGATATTTAAAAAAAAATTATATGGGGGTCTTTATTAGAGTAACAGAAGCCAAATCAACAGTTTTTAGAATATTTGTCTGTCTGTCTGTTTGTATGTTTGTACGCGCATCACTCAAAAACTACTGCATGGATTTGAATGCGGTTTTCACCGCTCTACTACTAGATGCCTAACTTAAAATATAGGCTATA
>JAPYZJ010002386.1:0-31796 GCA_030522765.1 Ophioninae sp. B BG-2022a
CGGTCACCGCACCAAGTATCAGCCTCTCTCGATGCTGCTTAACTTCAGTGATCGCCCGAGCCGCACTCCGACCGCCCAGCCACCAGCGTCGGTAAAAAATTGTAACAAAATAAAATATAAAATTTAACAAAATTACTAAGTCATAACAAACTAACTAAAAAGTTCAATTAACTAGATAATAATAAACAAACAATACAAAAAAACGCAATATAAATTTAATAACAACAATTTGTTTAAATCCAACTTAAAATGATCTTAAAAATAAACTAAAAGAAGTGGAAAAGAAACTGAAAAAACTAAAAAAAACTTGGAAATAAACTAAAAAAAACTTGAAAATAAACTAACAAAAAATTGGAAAAACTAAAAAAACTTGAAAATAAACTTTAAAAAACTTGAAAATAAACCAAAAAAACTTGAAAATAAACTAAAAAAAAAACTTGAAAATAAACAAAAAAAATCTTGAAAATAAACTAAAAAAATCTTGAAAATAAACTCAAAATGAATGAGAAATCGTGAACTATATTCCGCTATACCTACTTCCCGAAGGGAGCGGATAACGATAAGGGACCACTATTGAAGAAGGGAGGGAGGGGGTTGGACAATAAATTTCAATGGTCAAATTCGGAGTTCCGCTAACCCTGTGTGCATGTATACGCACATGCGTGTGTGTGCAGTGCACTTTTAGCGTGAACAATGAGCACGCGACGATCGCGTGCTCCTGCGGATGACAGTTAACTGCCCCTCCACCCTGTCGTCGTACTGCGCATTCGTCCCGGGGCCACGTGATCAAAATCGCGAAAAAAAGAGGCTACCAACGCACACGTACACGCATTATCCTAAATTTACTGCAGTCCGCAAGATTTCATGAATTGTTCAACAACCCCCCCCCCCCTCCCCCAGCCGCCCATCCCCCATTCAAAGATTAATTGATTCGTGGTATTTGTTGGCTGAAGGAATCCGAAAAGTAACCATTTTTCCCCATGAAGATAATAAATAAAATATAATATACAAAGTAGGAAACATTTTTATTTTATTAATTTTTTTTCGCACTTTGTATTTTATATTTTATTTATATAAAATGTATGTGTGTGTGTGTGATATAGGTACATCGATAATAATAATGCATTGCTTATATTTATTAAACAATTTTATATAATTATACATTATTCTATTCATATGTTATTAGTATAATGATGAATAATCATATAATGTTATTTAATAATAATATATAATAATACTAAATAATAATCGATATTATTTTCATCCTTCATATACATATGTTCGTAACACTTTTATATTTTCTTTCGCTTCACAACGATTTTTGTTGTTGTTTAACAAAGTGTATAATATTCATTCGATATAGCTCTTACTGCTCTGCAAAACTATGCAGATCGTCTTTTTGAGTGATTTAATATTACATCAAATCACTTAGTGATGATTCGAGGTTAATATTAATTCTACCGAATTAATATTTAATTCGATTAATTCGAATTAATATTTATCGAGTTATTTATCGATTAATAATATATAATAAATTCGAATTAATATTTATCGAGTAATTTATCGATTAATAATATATAATAAATTCGAATTAATATTTATCGAGTAATTTATCGATGAATAATATATAATTAATTCGAATTAATATTAATCGATTAATTAATATTAATTCTATCGAATAATTAATATTAATTCTATGGAATTAATATTAAAAATTTGGCGAACAACAAAAAAATCGTTGTAAAACAAAAGAAGATATAAAAACGCTACGAATTTATTCCCCAAGCTAATATAAATTAACGAGAGTGCGTTTGTGCGGAGGGGTGATTTGAGAGAATTTGTCGATTGGATGAATAGCCCTAGGGGCTCCTGCGGATGCTATTTCCCATAAACCCGTATGGAAAAGCATATGCTCGCGGGGGTCCATAGGGGATGAGAAATTGTTCACTTTCGAGTATCTGGAGAGGAGGGTGGCCCAGGGTTCATCCTTGCTTCACCTGTGTGGGAAAAAAAGTAATCGTCGACTCGCCTATTTATTCTCATCGATCTCCCGTGGGAACATTTTCGACGGTCATCTCGCCAGATTTTCGCAATTTATTCGTCACCATTTTGTTACACATCCGCGATCCGTGATGCCCGTGGATAATTGATGCATTGTCCGCACTCTCGATCACGGATTATCACGGGAAGGTGTGACGATTCAGTTTCGAAGACTCCCACGAATCTTTCGTTAAAAGACTCGTCCATGACTTCTTTCTACTGGGATTTCAGAGCCTCTCAGTCAGGTGGTTTGCGATCGCTGATGAATTTCACATTTTGGGGATTTTTCGATTTTTTTCATTTGCATTGTATACGTTGAATTTTTTTTATACAATATATGGAATTTGTTAAGTAAAATTATCAAATTTTTCAATAGATAAATTGTTCGCATTTATGAAATAACGATAATAATGATAATGATATTTTAATGATAGAATAATAAGTGTTATTATTATAAAAATGACACTATTATATTTTAAAGACATTTTTACATTAAAAATAAAAAATTTTTACATCGAAAGAGATTGAATGTTTGCAATAAAAAGTTGAAACTTTTGCGATGGATAACATTTTTTCATTGGAAAAGATGAGATCTTTCTGTTACAACAATGACATTTTTTGTATTCTAATAGTATATTATCATTGAATAGTATCTTTATGAGATATATTTCATTTTTTTTCGAAAGATTTAACCTTTACAAATATTTTTATTAAATAGATACAGATTTCCTATCAGAAACACACAAACTTTATAGCAAATAAAAAAGATTTTTTATTCTAGGTATATGTTAATTTTTGAAATAACACTGTTAAAATATTCTTATTGATAATTGTCTATCAACACAGTTTTCAAAAAGTTGAAACAATGCCATTTTTTACTACGAAACATATTTTTCAGATTCAAAGACAAAAATAGCCTCAAGTGTTCTCCATCCAAATAGACCGTACACTTGTGAACCAGATCCAACAAAAGCCCGAAAAAGAAAACTGTTAGTTAAAAACTATCGATCTCCACGTATTTCCCAAATGTTGTGTGTTTAATCAATTGATTTTATGAATTAATTACGGTCGTATTTTCTCAGTAAGGTATGACAAATTTTCGCCGACGTAATTCTAAACTGCTATATTACCGTATACAAAAAAAATCAAATTTGTTTCAAATGAAGAACACACCTCCGTCCACTTCGAAATTTTGAAACCACTATTCTCTCAAACGCCTGAACCAATCGGTACGAAATTTGTCGTGTGCATTCAGGACGATGGCACCGAGGGTCCCTCTGTCGCCATTTTGGATAAAAACGTTTCATCCTTGAGAAATCGCGACGAGAAACCGAGACCACGCTTTCGTCCACTTCGAAATTTCGAAACCACTATTCTCTCAAACGGCTCAACCAATCGGTACGAAATTTGTTGTGTGCATTCAGGACGATGGCACCGAGAGCCCCTTGGTCGCCATTTTCGATGAAAACGTTTCATTCTTGAGAAATCGCGGTTTAAAACGTTTCGACTATCTCCCTCGCACTCCTGTGTCACGTGGTAATGTTCGTCATGCCCTTAATGCGCATCGACTTGGGAGTCGCGTTGTCGCGTCCCATTATTCGTTTCGTACGGAGGTGTCGTAACGTTGTCCACGCGTCGAGATCTCAGTGGCGCGTGTACGTTTATTTTCTCCAGGCAACCCGGAAGAGAGCTTTCGACCATCGGGATATACCTGCGCCAACAGTGTGTTGCATCAAAGACGATAAATTTAATAGACGCGAGAAAAACAAAAAAATAATACGTGTGGTCCTCGAAGGAGGGTGTGTGGTTTCGCGGGGGTAGGGGGGAGGGGATTTCATTTTTTCAAAGCTTCGCTTATAAAGCGCGCGAATAAAGGAAGTATCGATTCACCGTTTGACACCTGGACACGTCGCGAGGACACAGCTCTCTCTCTCTCTCTTCCTGGATGGAAGGGCTGCGTGCTAGGCTCAATAAACTCCCGGAAGATCGAAGGAGGTTCGAAGAAACCTCGACTGGGTTTCTGATGGAAACCACGAACGAAACGATGATCGTAGGCGTCGCGAAGTTCTTAATTTTCTTGGTGGTTGTTTTTGCTTGGGGACGTAAAACCGTCGAGGTCAAATAATTGACTTTAGGGTCAAATAATTGACTTCTGAGTGAAAGAATTTACTTCAAAGTTAATTGATTGATTTTAGGATTGAATGATTAAGTTCAGGGTAAAATTATCGACTTCAAGGAAAAATGATTCATCTTATGGTCAAATCATTAATTTCAGGGTCAAATTATTGACTTCAGGGTGAAATAATTGACTTGTGAGTGAAAAGATTGAAATTATCGATTGAAATTAAATCTAATAAAAAATAAATTGAAGTAAATTGAAAATAAATTGAAATTATCGACTTCAAGGAAAAATGATTCATCTTATGGTCAAATCATTAATTTCAGAGTCAAATTATTGACTTCAGGGTGAAATAATTGGCTTATAAGTGAAATAATCGACTTGTGAGTGAAAAAATGGACTTTGCAGTTGAATAATTGACTTCGGAGTAAAATAATTAATCTCAGAGTAAATTCATTGATCTTAGGATCAAATGATTAACTTCATGGTGGAATAATTGATTTTACAGTGAAATAATTGACTTTACAGTAAAATAATTGACTTGTGAGTTAAATAATTGATCTCAGAGTGAATTAATTGGCCTTAGGATAGAATGATTGATTTTAGGATCAAATGATTAACTTTATGGTGAAATAATTTACATCTGAGTGAACTAATTGACTCGTGAGTGAAATAATTGACTTTACAGTGACATAATTGACTTGTGAGTGAAATAATTGACTTTACAGTGACATAATTGACTTGTCAGTGAAATCATTGATTTCAGAATGAAATAATTTTATTCAGAGTGAAGTTATTGACTTCAGGATCAAATGATTGACTCCAAGGTCAAATGGTTGCTCATGATGATGGCGGTGAAGAAGTGGAAGATTTTTTGACGAAATTGTAGATTTAATTCGAATACGGGAACCTCCATTGAGGTTGAAGTGATTCAAGTTTAGCTGATCACAGATTGCGTTTAGATGCCAATGTAGTGCAGATCAGAAACTCTTGGCTACAGTAAACGTGAAAAATAGCGAAAAAAAGAAACATTGTTAAGTTCTGATGAATGGTGACCGGTAAAATCTTGATAAACGGTTGATCTATCAACCTCAACGTCTTCCCAGTGCAACATTGGTTGAATCAAATCTACCTGACAACAAAATCAGACCTAGAATTTTTAGAGAACATCCAGAAAATAAAAGAATATATCCCAATGTAATCCGCCACATCAATCAGGACTGCATAAAATCCTTAATCATTGCGACAAATCAATTTTCAATGAGGAACCAATCTTACTAATTCTCCATCAAATAACTGCTACCCAGTTGAACCCAAAGTTTATCCTTCCTCCAGAATCCTCCACGTTTCCCTATCAAGGGGGGATTGTCTTTTTTTTCGCAAAATTTACCGCCTTTTGGGAATTTTTTTGTGAAGCAAGTATACAACGGAAAACTTGTGAAACTTGGCATATAGTTTTATTGATCTGTTTACTACAATACAAAAATTTTTTTAAACAATTTCATCAAAAAATCCGCCTACCATCACCCTCGACGCGCGATGGTCCTTTTTTGATGGTGTGCACGATTACAGCCTTCACGTTCATCCTGCAACAAGAAACCCAAAAAGCATTTTACTTTAGACACATACAGCTATCGTTCGATGAAGGGAAAAAAAATTGACGATTTGGTTACGTTTTGAACTCGAAGTATCGATTTTTCGAAAAAAATTTATCGATTTTTTATTATAAATAAAAAACTATTAAACGTATTGCTTTTTTGCTTCATCAAACGATAAAAGAATATCAGCTTAGCATTCTGTCCAAATTTGAAGGCAATCAGATATAAAATCGCTTATAACTTTGCCATTTTTGAGAATTTTAATTTAAAATTTTGCACAGATATTCTCAACACTTTGAAGAATATGAAACAGCGGTTAGCGAAAAATCGTTTTGTCGAAAAAAAAGAAAATCCCTCCTTAAAGATGCACGTCGCCAGCGTTTCCGTGAATAGCTTTCTCAATTGACCCCATACACCCACGAGCAGTCAATCCTAGGATAGTCTTGAGGGTTGACTCACATTGGGAGACGTGATTTCTGATACAGTTTGTTACCTCCATTGGGTTCTCTTTGCGGTCCGATCTAACAGACCGTAAATTATTGCTTGGGTTAATTCTGCTTGGTCAGGATCAAATTACAGTATTCTGGGATTTGTACAGGAGGAACGAGATGGGGGGAACTGGCAAGACGGAAGCGAGAACTTGCCAGAGGAGGCTGCGATAGACCCCTGGTAGACACCAGGTATAATACGTGGTGGGATACCCACAGTAGGTATTGCTATTTGTCGAGATCGTATCTGGATGGGTGTAGCGAGTTATTACAGGCAGAGGAACCGTTCTCCCTCGTTGAAAACAGTACCAAGGAATGGCGCGCATGCGCGCATAGAAATACACGAAGACCACACTGATGTTCACTCATACACAGATGTACGTAACGGACAACCGATTCACGTGGAAACGAACCAAGGTCCAAGCCTGGCTCCATCTTTTCCTCTTCCTCTCGTTCCTCCTTTGTTGACGTTTTCCCCTGGTCCCTTTCTACCTCCCGATCTCTCGGATCCTTGCCACGCTATCTCGACGTGATACCGTCGGCTCTTATGTAAAAGGGAAAGTTCCAGCGGCTCCAGTTGTTGACCACGCGTGTACCAGTTACTTCTGGGCTCCATATTTGTCTTTTTTCTCTTTTCTTCTTTTTCGTTTGTATCTGCTCTTCTGCGCAGGAATGGATCATTTGATTCTATTGTTTTGTTGATTGGAACAGTTGATTTTGTCGCTTTGGAACGGTGACTGTGGCACTTTTAGTCGAGGTTTTGGATAGCTGGAAATCAAGGGATTAGGTCGTTTGGGTTTGTTTGGGTTAACTTTTGCTGCCACGCGATGATGACTTTGATTTGTTGGAGCGAATTTACAATCATTCAGCTGGGTCATCCGTAATCAATTTTTTAATTAACTTCTTGGCTTCTTCTAGACCTTTTTCAAGGTCATTCACGAAATTGCTTATAACTGTGTAAATTATGAATTTTTTTAAATAAAATTTCATGGATATGTTTGTCGATGTGTGAATGTGGTAAAGGGGAAAGTTCCAGAGGCTCCAGTTGTTGACCACGCGTGTACCAGTTACTCCTGGGCTCCATATTTGATTTTTTCATTTCGTTTTTTTTTTACTCTTTTCTTCTTTTTCGTTTATAGCTGCTCTTCCACCCAGGAATGGATCATTTGATTCTATTGTTTTGTTGATTGGTACAATTGATTTTGTCGCTTTGAAACGGTGACTGTGTCACTTTTAGTCGAGGTTTTGGATGGCTGGAAATCAAGGGGTTGGGCTATTTGGGCTTCTTGGGTAACGTTTGCTGCCACGCAATGATGACTTCGATCAAGTGCCTTCTTTGATTTGTTGGAGCGATTTTACTGTCATCCAGATGATTCATGCGTAATCAATTTTTTAAATTAACCTCTTGGCTCCTTCTGGCCCTTTTTCAAGGTCATCCATGAAATTGCCTAACTTTGTAAATTATGCATTTTTTTAAATGAAATATTATGCATATGTTTGTCGATATACATACGAACGAATCCGCTAACGATTTTTCAATGGTATTACTGCTTCACTCAAAATAAATTGTGTAGATATATGTGATTTTTATTTTTTTTTCTCCATGCGTTTAGAGCACTCAAAAATTTTGGATATACAAAGATGGCGTTTCATCTCGTCCAGTAATCATCATTTATTGATTTTTTTAACTTTAATTTCGTGAATTGTATTTTATGTGGATTTTTGTGAATCCTTGCTGGTTTTTTCGAAAGGCACGTTTGGCCTCGTCATTCGATATCGTTATATTGACACTTTCTGTGTTTTTTCAACGCCATTTTTCTTCTTTCGTTTTCGTACGGAGAGGAGTGCAATTCACGGTGATTATTCGGCGTGCGCAGCTAACGAGCGAACCCGCTGACGTTCGCCATTAAGGAGATCGAAAAATCTGCGATATTTCTCGGCTTGTGTAAACACGTTGCCGACTGATTGCAAGAAAGGCCTCGAGACTCGAGCTCAGGATGATGATGGTCTAAATATCAATGCAAACTCGTGATCTATAAATGCCGTTATTTTAGTACGGGTTTTAAAGATCATTTACATTTATCTACTCGCCTCGTCAATAACGCTTATCATCAAGAAATTGAAACTATCGAACTCGATATTTCGATAATTGCGCAAATAATTTTTGAAATAATTGCGAAAACAAAATTTTGAGCGAAACTACAAAATACCTAAAATTACGCAAACGTTTTGAAAAATATATAAAAATATTCCAAAGGCTCTAAAACATATATAAATATTTTCATTCATTTTTTTTTAAGATTATAAAATATGCAACATTGTTTTGAAAAGTTCCAAAAATGTGGGAAAAGGTGGGTAAAATTTAAAAGAAAATTCAAATCCGTTTTGAAAATTCGTTTCAGGATTTTAGAATTTTTCGAAAAAATATCAGAGATTCCAGAAGTTTCTTTTGGAAATTTACCAAGATTTTTAAAATCGACAAATAAAAGATCATACATATTTTAGAAATTTTTAAAAAGATACGAAAATTTTAGAAATTTGTCAAAACAAATGAATCATGAATAATTTGGGATCCAATATTTGCGGTTCCAAGAGCAACCGATTTTTTAGGAATTAAGGAGATTGTCAAACAAAAAGTTTGAATTTTGGAAGTTTCCAAAATTGCGGTATCGTGGATTACGAGTGTAAATAATATCGTACGTGCTTAGCCTCACACATAGTTAATTAAATTGGCTAATGATGAGGCTGAGCACGATTGACCATCAATTATCAAAAATTCTAAACTTTCCGGTGGTTCTTATTTTTTTTTCAAAATACTCCGAAGCAAGATCTATCTTGCAGTGATAATCAATTAACTGTTAAAATTTCGAAACTTTGAACCAAGTCTTTATCAAAATCGTGTAGACCTGGCAGTACCTGTATATTCATGAACTCTCAAAATGTTAACTTTTCAGCCTAGCTTTTTCAAAATACTCGAAAATACTCTTTGCCTCCATCACCCATCGCCCAGACCCCCAAAAAATGTTTGGGGATTGCTCCATCGCCATGATCGGGCCTCACTTCGTCTCGAAACTATTCCACCATTGAAACAATAGGAATAACGATAAAATTCATTGTCTGCGTGGGAGCGCACGAAATCGTGCATGAGATTATCTTTCACGCGCCAAAATGATGAAATCCCGGTATCTCCTGACAATATTTAATCGCCGCAGGATTTATTCGATTTTATGCGGATAACGCGCTACCGGATACAACGTAAAAAATATTCATAATGAACAATAATAAAGTAATACTGATAATAAATTATATATATATAATCATATACATAAAATTTATATAAAATATTCATATTCATATATATATAATAAATATAATCAACAAATAATTTATAATAATGTAAATCAATAGCAAATAGAACATAAAAATAATTATGAAAATAATTTTTTTTTACATACAACAAGAATAAACGTTCGGTTTGGAAAATTCGTTAAAAAAATTCTCCAACAATTTTCTCTCCAACAATTAATTAAATATTAACGAAAAAAATGTTTAAATGTTGTTCGCCCAATATTAAACAATTTATCCATTGTTTACTCAAAGAATCTAAAGCAAAGATTTTATTCTGTTAAATAAATTATTATTGATGATAATAATAATGTTTTATTATTAATAAATTATATAATCATTATTATGAATAATCATGATTTCTTGTATTATTTTTTCTAAATTATTATTCAATCATCATTGTTCAGTTACCATTGTGCAATTATTCTTATTTTTTTATTTTATGTCGTAACTTTTTTATTTTTTTTTAAATATAAGTGTGGATTTAGATGAGAAAAATGGGTCGACATGTAAATAAAAATCTCTCCTTTTTCCTCGAATTATTAATTTTCCTTTTTTTGCCTTTTTTAAGATTCCTCTTTATATCGGTGACGACTATCACACAAGAAGTACGTACTGCACGCTTCTGCGATGATATTCCCTCCTTGGCGCCAGCTCAGACGGAGATTCAAGCTCTGACTCTCCTCTCTCTCTCTCTCTCCTGGTCCTTTTTGCTCTGGCTCTCCGTTGGGAATAGACACTCTCGGGATCTCGTTGCTTCTGGCTGCTGAGGGTGTGCGCGATCTCTACTTCGAAGTCGATAATTCACCGCCCGTTGCCCACCACCGTTCATACTACGATATATACAGGGTGACCGGTCATTCGATCTCTTTCTTGAAAGAGCTCATTCTAGTCGCCATTTTAATCGAATTAAGTCAATTAAGTGTATTAATTAAAGAATTTACAATTCATGATTCATGGGACTGATCAGGAATTCCAAATTCCTGATTGTAACCAAAAAAACGATCGAAGGAACTTTGTAAAAATCGAATTTTTCATTTTCCGTCGAATTCCATTTTCGGTCGAATTCCATTTTTGGTCGAATTCAATTTTTTTGTCGAATTCCATTTTCCATCGAGTTTTATTTTCCATAGAATTCCATTTTCTATAAAATTCGATTTTCCATACAATTCGATTTTCCATAGAATTCGATTTTCCATAGAATTCGATTTTCCATACAATTCGATTTTCCATACAATTCGATTTTCCATACAATTCGATTTTCCATACAATTCGATTTTCCATTCGATTTTCCATACAATTCGATTTTCCATACAATTCGATTTTCCATACAATTCGATTTTCCATACAATTCGATTTTCCATAGAATTCGATTTTCCATAGAATTCGATTTTCTATCGAATTCGATTTTCCATCGAATTCATTTTCCATCGGATTCATTTTCCATCGAATTCCATTTTCCATCGAATTTTGTTATCTGTCGAATTCCATTTTCCATCGAATTCCATTTTCAATCGAATTCCATTTCCCATCGAATTCCATTTTCAATCGAATTCCATTTCCCATCGAATTTCATTTTCTGTCGAATTCTATTTTCCATTTCCATCGAATTTTCCATTTTCAGCGAACTCATCAGGATTTCCTTAAGGCTGGACCAAAAGAAGATCTTTGAACAATCCACAAGGATTTTCGGTTTTGCAAGGCACTTCGGTGTACATGAGAGGCTACAGCGTCCTGTGTAATAATAGAAGAAGAAAAATCGAGCTCTCTCCTTCCCTCGGCTCAATGTACCGCCGATTATCGATACAGTGGACCGCGTTATTTATTGCTTCGAGCAGACTGCGTATAAATATAGAACCGAGCATGCGTATCGTAATAGATATTTCGAAGCCATTTAATCGAACGACATTGGCTAACAGGACCCACAGTTCTTTTGTGCAACAATCCTCAAATATCGTTTCGACGAAACGTATATTTCTAGGACAAAAAGGTCCTCGAAATTACGCGTAGGTAAAAATGGCAATATGGGTCGAGCCGCTATTAGGATGTCGCACAGTCCTCGAAATCATGTGTCCTCGAAATCAGATGTATTCGGATGTTTTAAAAATCAGATATCTTCAAAACCAGATGTCTTCAAAATCAGATGTCTTCAAAATCCGATGTCTTCAAAATCCGATGTCTTCAAAATCCGATGTCTTCAAAATCCGATGTCTTCGAAATCACGTGTCCTCGAAATCACTGTTGCTTGTGGATGTAAAAGTGATTTCGAGGACATATGCATATACAGGCTGAATGCGAAACGTGACGGTGCGGGACACCCTCGTAAAGTGCTTCCAGTTCTGACTCAGTCGGCAATTTTTGCCGAATCTCGAGAATGTCGATATATCTCCCACCCCCCCCCCCCCTCCCCCACCTCACCCCACCGCTGTCTTTTTCTCTCTCTCTTTCTCTCTGAATTCAACGACATATAAAGCACGTAGGTTTACAATGGAATATAATAGGACAGTGTGTATAGTTAGTCATGATGGTTGGCGGAACGGCAGCCATAAGCCACCCAAACAGCACGTCTAGAGAGTTTTCCCCTTTTATGCTCCATAGTCGTGTTAACGTTCTACGTGCAGTACTCCCGTACAGAGATCTTCGAGGAAGATTAAAAGTGCCGCGATATCCAGCAATAACTCTCGTTAATATTGCTCCCTGGTGGCATGGTTGCGGCAATTAGGATTTCTGTACATATACATCCCGAAAAAAACTACGTACACTTCGTACACGATTTCGCTCGATGTCGAAGCGAAGGTGTCGCTAGGGGAAATCTTTTTTTTTTTACAGTCTCTGAGATGCCACTAATTTGGCACCTGATTTTTTTAAGCTTTTGTTTATGAGAATTTTCTGGAGATTTGTTGGCCTTTTTTTGGGCATGTATTTTTGCGACATTTCTGAACCCTTTTTGGAATATTTTTAGCATTTTTTTTTGCATAAAAAATAAAACCTCTATCATAGCAGTAGTTATGCAGATTTTTGAAAAATTGTACAAAGATAATATAAAATACTCCAAAATATATCGAAACATTTTATAGAAATTTTTTGAAAAGTTTAGATTGTAGAACATTTATAAAAAAATGTAGAATCATCCTAAAAATGTCCACAAGGTTTTTGAAATCTCGGAAAAAGGGTCGGAGATTTTAGAAATATGAAAGGATACATTTACAAAGATTTCAGAAATTCTCAAAAAAAGTCACACGGATTCTAGAAAGTCTGACATAAAATAATTAATATTTCATAAATACTAAGGAAATGGAAAAGAAAGTTTTTAATTGTAGAAAACTTCGGCGAGATTCGGGGAATTTTGAAATAGTTTTTACGGATATTCTAAAAATATCGAAAATATTATACAAATATTCAGAGTATTCTAAAATATTCCAGAAATATTCGAAAACGTATAAGATATTCTAAAAACGCCAAAAATATTGTAAAAATATCCAAAAAATTCTAAATATACCCAAAAATACGCTAAAAAATAAAAGAAATTTTAGAATTGGGTTCTAGAATCTAATATGCCACGATTCGTCCTGTTCCTATTCCGCATGGCGATGCATCCTGCTGCCGATACGCAGCACCCGGAGAATACAAACCGAGTGAAGAGTTCGAGCGTAGATCAAAAAAGGTGAAAACAAAGAAGAGAAAATGCGATGGAAAAACATCCAAAATTTTCTAAAATATTCCATAAAAATTCTAAAATATCTAAAATATTCTAAAAACGCCGAGATATATTGAAAAAAAATTCTAAATATATCCAAAAATATTCTAAAAATGTCCAGAAATATTCTAAAAATATCCAAAAATTCTTAAGATATCCAAAAACATTCTAAAAACAGCCAGAAATATTCTAAAAATATCAAACAATTCTAAATATATCCAAAAGTATTCTAAAAACGGCGAGATATATTGAAAAAAAATTCTAAATATATCCAAAAATATTCTAAAAACGTCCAGAAATATTCTAAAAATATCCAAAAATTCTAAAGATATCCAAAAATATTCTAAAAACGTCCAGAAATATTCTAAAAATATCAAAAAATTCTAAATATATCCAAAAGTATTCTAAAAACGGCCAGAAATATTCTAAAAATGCCCAAAAAATTCTAAATATATCCAAAAATATTCTAAAAACGTCCAGAAATATTCTAAAAATATCAAAAAAATTCTAAATATATCTAAAAATACGCTAAAAAAATTCTAGAATGGGATATGCCGTGATTCGTCCCGTACCTATTCCGTTCTTGCATAGCGATGCATCATGCTGCCGATAGCCAGCAACCGGGGAATACAAACCGAGTGAAGAGTTCGAGAGTAGATGAAAAAAGGTGAAAACAGAGGAGAGAAAATGCGATGGAAAAGAACACGAGTCGGCGCTGTAAGACCCACACACGCACACATAGACACATACGAAAAAATGCTCCTTACGGTGTACAGTACCCGTGAACAAACGACCCGGGTGACTTATGGTGTGGCGTGTGGAGCGCGATCACGTCGTCGTCGTCGTCGTCGTCGTCGTCTCCGTTGGTGCGCGCGCGCGCTGGACCGCGCAGAGCTTTCCGCTCGGGAAGGCCTAACGAAGCGGATTCAATAATTGTTTTGTTTCATTCACGTGTACGTATTAAGTGCCTGCGTACTATTATCGTTACGTATACATCGCGCGAGACAATATTTACATATACAGGGTGACGATTCGCGAAATGGTTTTTTTTCAACCACTTATGACGATTTCAACATTGATTGGAAAAGTTTTATTTATTGGGCGAAAAATCTTTATTTTTCACCGAAATTTATTATTATTATTTAACCGAAATTTATTATGATTTAACCAAAATGTATGATTATTTATTTAACCTAAATTTATCGTTATGATTTAACCGAAATTTATTATTATTTATTTAAGCGAAATTTATTGTTATGATTTAACCCAAGTTTATTATTATTCATTTAAGCGAAATTTATTATTATTTATTTAAGCGAAATTTATTGTTATGATTTAACTCAAATTTATTATCATTCATTTAAGCGAAATTTATCATTATTTATTTTACCCGTTTACTTAAAACCCAAAATTTAAATCACGAGCGAACAAAAAATATTCTCATTTTGCTTAGCTTACTTTTCAGCTAAAGAAAATTGAACTTTGAGGGGGGGGGAGAAGGTAAAAACGCTTTTTTGGCAGAATAAATGCAGTTTAATTGTTACCACAAAGCAACTTGGAAAAAATGATTTCTTCGGGTAAGTGGAAAATCATCAAAAATGAATTGTGAGTTGGCCAAATTAAATGAAATTCCAGGAGAAAAAAAGATTGTTTTTAGAATAGAATTTGAAACTCGATTTAACTTAAGTTCTGTGGTATTAAATATGATATTTACTCGGAATACAATGTGATGTACTTACAATTATAATTTTAGTCCATTTTTATTGATTCGCAACTTATTTGAATTTAATTTTTATTCATTCATTTATAAAATCGATTTAATTTTTATTTTTCATTATTAATTATATTACTTTACTCATAACTGATTTATTCTATCTTTTGCTTAATCTTTATTTATCCTTTATAAATAAAATTGATAAAATTTGTATTTATTCATTATTCAGGTATATCAAATTTCCGTACAATCACATTTTTAGTTACTACAATTATTATTAATCCGTTGAGATCAAAGTTGAATAACAACATTTCTCAAAATGACTGATCCCTTTGGTCGAATATTATCAAAAAAGTGTTTATCGTAATTTTTTGACGATATTTAACGAAAAATTAAATGGAAAAAAAAATCGTTTTTTATTTTCCATCTGATAATCGCCACCCCGTGTGTAACGCGTGCTATTCGCAATGATACAAAACGTAACGATCGCTTTGGTTCGACATAGTAAAACATTTTCTCATTGATAGGACGAGGGGTCTTTTAAGAGGCTCAGCAAGCCCCCAAACGAGAAATTTTCTCTATATTAGCGAGCGTTTGATTTCGCGCTCGGCTCTCGGCGAGCTTGTGCTTCCCGATGTATATATATATATTTATATAGTGCAGCGATCATGCCACGGACCGGTGACTGCACATTTGGTTGCAGCGCGAGATTACTCTCTTGATCGGGCGGTGCAACAAAAGCAATACTAAACTCGAACACATGGAGAGAAAAAGGAGGAAAGAGGGAGAGAGAGAGGTCCTATTGTTCGATCTGCGACCGGTCGCACATTGAACGGCAAAGAAATCGCGCGCGAGGCAGAATTTATAATGCTATTAATTGGCTCCGTTTCCGCCCTTATATTTCAATCTACTTCACCTCACTCGTAGATAGTTACACTCTGTATTGACACTACATAAATAAATATATATATATTTTTCTTTATTTTAATATATTTATATATTGTTGTCAGGTTTTTTTATTTTTTTAAATTAAATTTTTAGATTATTTTTCATATTTTATAATGCTATTAATTCGATCCGTTTCCGCCCTTATATTTCAATCTACTTCACCTCACTCGTAGATAGTTACACTCTGTATTGACACTACATAAATAAATATATATATTTTTTTTAATTTTAATATATTTATATATTGTTAGGTTTTTTATTTTTTTAAATTAAATTTTTAGATTATTTTTTATATTTTATAATGCTATTAATTCGATTCGTTTCCGCTCTTATATTTCAATCTACTTCACCTCACTCGTAGATAGTTACACTCTGTATTGACACTACATAAATAAATATATATATATTTTTTTATTTTTATATTTTTATATATTGTTGTTAGGTTTTTTATTTTTTTAAATTAAATTTTTAGATTATTTTTTATATTTTATAATGCTATTAATTCGATCCGTTTCCGCCCTTATATTTGGATGTATTTCACCTCACTCGTAGATAGTTACACTCTGGATTGACACTACTCACACACATATATATATATATATATATATATACACTCATTTGTATATTTTAATTTTAATATATTTATGTTTGATATTTTTATATATATTTATATTTTTATAATATTATATGTATATATATATTTGTATTCATTACTTTTTCACCTGTACCTACCCTCTTTTTTCTCCCTACTCAAATTTCCTCCACATTTCAATTCTTTTTCCGTTCCACTATATTTTCATTCCCTGTTCAATACCCCACCGGAACCTAGTTCCCAATTGCGGCCACAGCCGATTTACGCTACAGCCAGATTTACGCTACGGCTAAGGGGTCACTTTGCGCAAAAATGTGCTTTTTTCGCAAAAAAAAAATAAAGAAAAAAAATTGTTTTTAATAGAATCAATAGCACACAGAGCACAAAAATTCTTAAAGAAATCTGAAAAAATTCAGGTCAATTCTACCATTCTGTCATGTAGTTTTTGTTTTTTCATTTTTCCTTCTTAATTTTTTTTTTCCGAAAAAAGCGCGTTGTAGGCCAAACGAAACACACGCCCACTTTTTTTCAACGTTCACAGTGTTTGATACGTGACACAGGATTTTTGTGATTTTTCTCCGATTTTTAAATTTAGGCTTTAGTTTTTTGTTTATAAAAAATATTGTGAGGACAAATCTTTCCGAAAAAATCTGAAAAAATTCTCGAGTGCCTTTCAGAGATAGTACAATGACATAAAAAATCGCGAGGCAAATCGGAGAGGTGACGTGTCAAATCCAGGACGAATCAACATGGAATGCCCCATATATAATATAATTATATAAATATATATATATAGTTTGAGACGATTGAATTGACAGCTTCCTTCTTTTCCAGTTTTCCCCCACATGGTCCCTTTCCACACCCGTATATATCGCAGATACATAATTGTAGGTGCACATCGAACTGCTGGGGTGAAAGATTTCGATTAACGTTAACGGACCAGATCGATCTGCTTGACCAAGATTGATTTCTCCCCCACGAAAGTAGATACGAACTCGAGAAGTTTATTGCACGGAAAGATCTCGTCCGAGAGGCGCTCGAGAATTATACACGAGAGCACATACAGAACACACAAATGGACATTCGATTGGCCAGGACGAGGATGTATTGGTGCACCGGTAATTATACGAAGTTAATGGGCTCGAGCACTGGCCAGAGACCGACATGAGCGCGAGGTAATTAAATATCGTCTACGGGTACACACACCCCCACATCTAAAACGTGTCTATGTAATGAGAAAAAATTCGTGGCGCTTTTAACGCAACAATTCAAACTCTTCGCACGGATCGATGGAATCCTTCGGGGGATTACGAAAAAGCGAAAAATCACCGGCTAAAATCCGAACGATTCGACAATCACCGTGGAATTGCCTGGTAAAATTGTTCGTCGAATTTTCTTGACTGTATCATCATTCTCGTTATCATGTGGAAGAAAAAAAAAATTAAAAATCGTACGAAGTTGAATAATCAGTAGAAGTTTATTGGGAACTTTAGAATTGTTATTTTGAAAAATTGACATTTTTTCAAACAGGTTTAATTTTTGATTTGAGGAAATAAATATATTCGGGCAGAATGCATTTTTTATTTTAACAAATAAATATATTCGGACAGAATGAATATTTTATTGAAAAATATACTTGGGCAGAATGAACTTTTTATTTAAATAAATAAATATATTCAGGCGGAATGGATTTTTTATCGATACAAATAAATATATTCAGTTAGGATAACATTTTTATTGAAAAAAAATATATATATGTACAGACAGAATGAAATTTGTATTTAAACAAATAAACATATTTGGATAGAATAAAATTTTTATTTTGACAAACATAAATATTTTCTGGCAGGTTGGAATTGTTATTGTTTAAATAAACTTATACCATTTATGTGGGATATTATATTGGAAGAAGTTCACATTAAGTATAGTAACTAAATTTTTTAATAATTGTTTAAACTGTAATATTGTTGCATTTTAAAAATCACGAGCATTTCTGTTACTGATTTATTGATTTTCAAAATAAACTTTGACTTGGGTCATTAGAGTATCCTAATAAAAAACATTTTGACAATATTGCAAAGAAAGACAAACTGGTAAAAGGTGATATGGAGGCTGACTTGAAAAATCTATTACGACTCTCTCAATTATTCAATTTTGCCAAAACCTTCATTGCAAATCAAAATCTCTATCCAAGTTGACACAAACGTCTAAATGAAAATCGTATTACTTCCATCAAATCGGAAGCACCAAAACCTCCAAAAGTGAATTCTCATCGAGGGTAAAAATGAGCAACTATCGATAAATACCGATCACGAGTCGTATCGAATTAAGGGCACGAAGATCACGCTTCCATCCACTTCGAACTTTTGAAACTACTATTCTCTCAACCGGCTGAACCGATTGGTACGAAATTTGTTGTGCGCAATCCGGAAGATGGCACAGAGGGCCTCATGCTCGCCATTTTTGATAAAAATGTTTAATCCTTGAGAAATCGCGACGAGAAACCGAGACCACGCCTCCATTCACTTCGAAATTTTGAATCGACTATTCTCTCAAACGGTTGAACGAATCAGTACGAAATTTTTTGTGCGTATTCAGGACGATGACACCAAGGGTCCCCCAATCGCCATTTTGGATGAAAACGTTTCATTTTTGAAAAATCGCGGTTTTTAAATTTTCGACTATTTCTCTCGCACTCGTGTGTCACGTGGTAATGTTCGTCATTCTATTAACATTTTCGATGTTCCGAATAATCGACACGTACAGTTTTAATGGTTTTATTCGAAGCTTGAAATACGGTATAAAAAAAAGGTGGTAAACGATTACGAATTCTCGTACGAGATACCTGCTTCCAGGCTACGAGTTTACGGTACAACCTATCCCAACATTACACGAAAGTAAAAAAAAAAACAAGAAATTGAAACAACGAAAAAAAAATCGAAAAAAAATCGTTACGACCGAATGTCAAAAAGATCTCAAAGCAACGATCGCCCCGTTTCGTAACGAAACTCTTGACGTGCTGCTCTCACTGTCGTTGATCAGTTGAGCGCACGAGCTCTACTCTCGCTTGATTATTAGCGATTTTAATGATAGCCCGTGTAAACGATTTCGATCAATCATTCAGTCTCCCCCTCCAGTGGCCTCTCACAAAAAAATCTCGATGTGTGTTCGTGCCCGTTTTTTTTCGCGTTCGATATCGATGCCGGTTGATTTTGAAAAAAAAAAACATTTTTAAAAAATACAAAAAAGCGAAGCAGCTATCGTAATTTAATCGCTTCGGACTGCCATTAACGCGGGCCACGATTATTCCTGTATCGAAATGTTGCATCGGTAAACTCGATCTTGTATCGCTGTGAAAAAAAATTTAAACATTTTTAAACACGTATCCACGTGTTTTGCGCAATTCTAAATGCCGAGCTCGAAGTCTCACTGATTTTGCACCAAGATTTTCGGGATGATAAGTTTGGCAAACTCGTATTCGTATTCGTTCAATTTCAAATGATTTTTGAGGCTATTTGCACAATTTTATCATTTGTGATCGGTGGTATTAGCGAATCAATTATCATCGTCATCCTTCTCGTTACAATTTACACGATTATCATTTTTATCGTTGAAAATACAATTAACAATTTTTAAAAAATCATTATCAACGTTATTTATAATTTTTCAATTGTTTATTATTTTTATTCCGTGTATAAGAATAATCAGTATCTATTTTGATGTAATAGCAATTTTCACAGTCATGTTCAATAATTATTCGAGATGTTATAATTAATTCGAGCGAATTTAATTCGAGATGTTATAATTCTTGGATCTATGATTATTTTTTATTGTCTTATTTTTTTATTGTATTAAAAAAATTTAATTATATAATATAATAATTTTAATTATATAAATAATTATATTCATATAATATAAATTATACGGTATATGTCACAAATTACAATAATGAATTATTTTTTTTTGTAAAATATAATAAAATAGATTATAATGTGTATATAATAATTTTATAATTATGAATAATATATATAATAAATTATATAATATACTAGTTAAAACCTATATATCGTTGAATTTATGGTACATCTATAATTTGCATTATAAAGATAATAATAATAATTATTATTATTATTATTATTCTTGTTGCTATTATCATTATTATTGGATGCAAATATACATCATGCACGAATGTTGTTTAATAATTATTTATATATCTTTTATGATTATTATTTTTCATCGTCATTGAATAACTAGAAGACTGCATATCCACATAATTGTTTTTTGTAGTTCAGCCCGGAGCAATTGTACTATCGAACCGCAATGTTGTTGTTTCTTTTTTTAAACATCCTGTTCGTAAATACAGACAGAAAGTGAATATTAAATCGGATCTTATTCAGAAATTCACCGCGGGGGCTCCGTCGTTAAGTAATTCAGAATGTTCCGTGCCACGTGCTCAGGATCCTCGAAATTAACACGTCCTTGTCTCAGCTGATTTTTTGTTTGTTTTTTTTTGTCTGGTCCCAATATATTTTATTTTTGTATATTGGCCACTCTCTTCCTCTTGAATTTTACCTGTCCACCTGGGTGAGGTGTATCTCGTCGTAGCTCGTTATGTGGTGAGTATAGGCAGGAACGTGGCGCCTGTTCGCAGAGCGATCCGTAATTGGCACGTAATTGGCGTAATTATTGAACGTTCACGATGGAGCCCAGCCTCCTCTCTCTCTCTCTCTCTCCTACTCTCCCTTCCTCTCCTTCTTTCTCTCTCTTTCTCAGTACTGTTTTTTAGTTTTTAAGTTTATTTTTTAAGTTTGTCTTTTAAGTTTATTTTTAAGTGCCATCGTCAATAATGTCTGTGGTGCAATTAATATTCTTGAATATTACTGCGTTTTTAGTTTATTTTGTGTTTTTTATTCATATTGCTCTTTTTCGTTGATTTTGGGTTTTTCATTCATATTGCTGCATATTGCATTTTTGGTTGATTTTGCGTTTTTTGGTTTATATTCCACTTTTTTATTTATATTGTGTTTTTTGGTTTATGTTGAATTTTTTGTATTTTTCGTTTGATTATTTTCGATTTTATTATGTAAAATTTATATATTTTATTTTATTTGTTCATTCCCGAATTGTCTCAAAGTTTTTTTAACTGGGCCATAATAAAATGTATCATCATCACCATCTTTTATTCTCTTCCGCTCATTTTCTTTTTATCTGCTTCATTCTCTCTCTTTCTTGCCTTATCATTTTCTTTTTCTTTTTTCCATTTCTCTCTCGCTCTCTCGTTCTTTTTTTCTCTCCTTCATTCTCTCTCTTAACTTATTAACTACTATCTTTATATTGTTTATTATTTTAATTTTTATATTGTTACTTAGATTGTGCAAAACAGATATTAATTACTGTTGAATAGTTTGTGAGCAACTCAATTGTTTTCTTATTTTGCAATATAGCCCGATAGTTTACTAGGGCCTAATAAATATCACCATCATCATCTCTCTCTCTCTTTTTCTCATTCTATTTTTCTTTCCTTCATTCTCACTCGACTTATTTATTTTTTAAGTTTTCTTTTTTAAAGTTTATTTTTAAGGTTATTTCTGGTTGTGTTGCCCATGATCAGTCAAGTCAATAGTACGACTGAACATCTTTGAACATTTTTACGTTTTTGTTTTATATACCGTTTTTTTGTTTATATTGCGTTTTTTTATTTTTCTCATATTATAATTTACCTCAATTTTAATATTTAATTTTGTAATCATTTTTGGTTTTTCCCTAATTGCCCGAAAGTTTTTTTTTTACTGGAACGTAATAAAGTTCACCATCATGATCAACATCTCTCTTTCTCTCTCTCTCCATTTGCGAGAAAATCTCGAGTAAATTATAGTCGACGATTATCACTTACTTTATGTCACTGACAATTCGTAAGGCGTGATGATTCGTGACATATCGAATTTATAAGAATGACAAGGCTCGTGTGAAAAAAAAATACTTCGTTTCCAAAGTCGCTGGCAGGGAGTAATAATTGTTCTCGTAATTAACAGTTTGCTGTGCACGTATACACACAATTGTCTTCGCCCTCCTATATCATTAGGAAATAAATTGCACGACATACCAGCGATAATAATCGAGCAAATCTGTTTCACGTTCGGACACTTTGGGTACGTGCTCGTTGTGCTTGCGAGTGTACGGAAGGTATACGAGGGTGGGTAGGAGGCAAAAACGAGAGAGATAGGGAACGAGAAACGTAGGTTATTCGAAGTTCCAATTAAGGAGTTGGGCAATTGTAAAAACTTCGAAAAATCGTTCGTCCCATGATTTTGTTAATATACGTACGAATAAACATCGAAATAATTTATCCATAATTCTAGTTACCCCTAAAATAATTTTTTTTCCACCATCCTGACTGTTCAATTCACTACAGATGTAATTATGATTATATTTATATTTATAATTATAATATATTTATTATTCTCAATTTACTTATTAATATTAATATTAATATTCATTATATAATAATTATATATTCATTATTCATAATTTCAGTTATAATTATAATTAGTTATAACTCTCAATTATATTATAATCTCTTAATTCTAATAATCAATATCTTCAATGTTTTCATTCCTGGCATTTTTCAATGCAGAGACAAAAAATGAGCAAGATGATGAAGAAGAAGAGATCAAGAAAAGCCCACAAAGAAAATTCAGAAACAAATACCCAAATACCACTTTTTTGTCGAAACAAAAAAAAATCGTCACATCTGCCAAAAGACAAAAACCGTACTTTCGAATTGTACGATAAATAAAAATGATCAACGGAGGGTAAAAATAAAATTTCGAAGAATATTGACTTCCAGGACCGTCCGCAAAGTGGCCATCAGTCCGGATTTTCACCATTGCATAAAACGCAAAGTATTTCGAAGACGTTAGGACGAACGTGAGCAAACATATCGACGGAAGTTATTCCAAGGACTATTCTGAGTCATGTGGATTAAGGGGTGTCCTCGAAATAGCCAGCTGTCCCGGAAATAAACGTTACATGGATAAAGTGGCTCTGAAATACCTTTTATCCCTATACCACTATGAGAGAGATAAAGACGGATGGAAAGTCTGTTCCTAATGTGTCTGCACAGGCGGCGTGACGGAGAGCTCTCTAATTGAAGATTTCCATTGTAGTTAACCAGCTCGAGAGTGCTGGCTTGCACGAGTATACATGTATCGTGTATATCGTGTACCAGCAGCCGGAAACCGTAAACACCCATTTTTATCCAGCCACCATTCGATTTGCTTCGCCACACGACTAATCCCCTTGCACCATCACACTCGCAAATCTATTTACGTGTGTGCGCCCGTTTCGAGAAATTGATATGGACTTTTGATACCGTAAATCCGACGTAACGCGTTTTACAATCGACCTCTCTCGATCTGGGCAAAATACGAAGTATTTTTTCAGCCCGATCGATTTTATTATCTTTCGACACTTCCGGCGATCATAAGCCCTGCTAAAAATCGCGAGGTACAATCTCCCTTCATTTCTAGTAAGAATAAGATCGATACTCTTCAGTTCTGTTTTTTGAATATTTTTTTTTATTATTATTTCTGTCTATGATTGATAGTAAAATTTTGGAAAATGTTTTTTGGGTCGAGGGGAAATTTTGGAAAAGCGCTGGTCTCTTGTTCATAACTTTTCATAATTATTTTGGTAATTATTTTGTTTTTTGATAATTAGTCTCGTTATCTGTAAATGGTCTGGAATGTATCTAAAACTTATCTGAGAATTGTATGGAATTTTTGTAGAAATTATCTGTAATTCATTTAATACAAATCTCGAACTTATCTGGAATTTATCTGGAGTTTAGCTAAAGCCTCTCTCGAAATTATCTGGAACCCTATCTTTTTATTATCGAACCCTATGTAGAGCAAATTTGGAACTAACCAAGAACTCACAACTATCGAAAAAAAATCGCAGTGGAGGTCCTGCCAAAGATGACTTAATTTATTTTTACCGTCACCATTTTTTAACATAATTTTCTACAAAAAATCGTGAGGGTACTCCAAGAGTTACAAAGTATTAGGGACCAAACGGAATTTCGATTGTTGCAATAAGGCCGCCATTAAAAATTTCGAAAATATCCTTTTCTGAGACTGCGAAATTCGCAGTGGAGCTCCTGCCAAAGATGACTTAATCTATTTTTACCGTCGCCATTTTTGAACATAATTTTCTACAAAAAATCGTGAGGATGCTCCAAGAGTCATAAAGTGCTTGGGACAAAACGGAATTTCGATTGTTGCAATGAGGCCGCCATTATAAATTTCGAAAGTATCCTTTTTTGAGACCGCGAAATTCGCAGTGGAGCTCCTGACAAAGATGACTAAATCTATTTTTACCGTCGCCATTTTTGCAGATAATTCGCTACAAAAATTTTTGAGGATACTCCATGAGTCATAAAGTGCTTGAAACAAAACGGAATTTCGATTGTTGCAATGAGGCCGCCTTTAAAAATTTGGAAAGTATCCTTTTTTAAGACCACGAAATTCGCAGTGGAGCTCCTGCCAAAGATGACTTAATCTATTTCTACCGTTGCCATTTTCCGACCTAATTATCTACAAAAAATCGTGAGGATACTCCAAGAGCCACATAATGCTTGGGACCAAACAGAATTTCGATTGTTGCAACGTGGCGGCCATTAAAAATTTCGGAAGTGACCTTTTTTCGAACCTCGAAATTTCTGGCGTTTGTCGTGTTGCCCAATGACGTGAACCGTTCCAGTCACGTCGTATGACTAGAAGTCGACCTGACTTTGGTACGTGGTGAACAGTGGTAACCTGAAAGCTCGAAACGAACTCGATAGAGTCGAGAAGCTTCGCGTGGATAGCTTATAAAGCCCGAAGCAAATGAGCGTTGTGTCTCTCGTTATAAATCTCGGGGATACGTGTATTCCTTTGATGATTAATCAAGGTGCCACCTTGCCGCATGAATGATCCGTAAAACCGAACGGTAGAGTCACGCGCTCGCGATTACATCCATTGTAATTACGGATGCGTGCGGGCGCAACGCGAACGATGTTTGGCTCGCGGGGGAGTGTGCACCGAGTGATGCACTTACGAGAGGTAAGTTGATGCATCGCGGTGTCAAAACCGGCGTACTCGTGATAATCGTGTTCAAGAGGCGTTCCAGAGGCGTTTCGAGACACCTCGAACTGTCAGAGCTTTGTCGGATCACCTGTTAAAATTCTCCAAATTCAAATGACGGTGAAATCCAAAAAATCGTCAAAAAATTTCATTTAATGACGAACTTGCGAAACATAAATCAATATCTTGATTTATATTTTCTGTTAAATTAATTGTTTCAATTATAACCAATAATTGGAAGACCAGTGTGTCCTGAATTAATTTTTTTAATTAATTGACATATTCGGTGCAACGACCCAATTAATTCATTGACACTGCAAATTTGAACGTTTAAACTAAACGAAAACGAAACTCAAATCGGATACTTGGAATTATCAGAGCTTTGTCGGATCACCTGTCAAGATTCTCCAAAGTCAAATGACAGTGACATCCAAAAAATCGTCAAAAATTTTCATCCAAATGACGAACTTGCGAAACATAAATCAATATCTTGATTTATATTTTCTGTGAAATTAATGGTTTCAATTATGACAAATAATTGGAAGACCAATTGTGTCATAATTGTGCCATAACTGTGTCCTCAATTAATTATTTTAATTAATTGACATATTCGGCGCAACGACCCAATTAATTCATTGACATTGCAAATTCCAACGTTGAACCCAAACAAACTCGAAACCCAAGCCGGACACTTGGAATTGTCAGAGCTATGTCGGATCACCTGTCAAGATCATCCAAGGTCAAATGACAGTGACATCTAAAAAATCGTCACAAATTTTTCATCTATGTTATTTTCATAACCTTTCAATTAACTAATAATTAATCGATTGAAATTTCAACGCAATTAATTGATCAAAGTTTCAACCCAAACTCAAACCTTTAACCCAAACAGCTCAAAAGCCCAAACAAGTCATTTGATTATTGTTCGATTGGATCAATGCACCCCCTTAACTTTAGGTTCTTATGAAAATGTAAATGAAAAAAAAATTACGAAGTTCTATGTTTGGGTTTATCACCCAGGATTTCACCCCATCATCCCACCTCATGAGGATTTCACTTTTTTATGAACATTTGCCATTACCTTAAATTTATTTCAAAACCCAACCAAATTTATAACAAACCCAAACAAACCCAAACCACTTCGTAAGAAATGAAAAAAAAATATATAAATTCGTTTTTTTCCCGGTGCTCGAACGTTTTATAAATTAAGGGGCCAACATTGATCGATCTTTCGTAGAATGGCCTGTGCACCGTAAATCGAACAAGAGGATAGGTCTTAAGGGATCTTGCACACGCGAGAGTCCATTTTTCTGAGGAGTATACATATATCCATGTTTTTTTGTTTTTTTTTTGTTTTTCGTATTCTTTTTGTTGTTCGCACTCCTGTCAGGTTCGCCGCATACCACTGTTGTGCATTATTCTCATCTGACGAGTGCGCACATAGCGATGGTTATACGCCGAAGCGTGTTAACTCGTCGAGAGGGCACACCCGCGCCCAGGGCATAATCATACCTGGATATCACTCGTAGACACGCAATTTCTCGCCATTTCGATGCATATTCACCGCCCAGTCGGCGATACAAAATCCCTCAGGATCGCTCCGAAATAATAGAAATTTGATCGCCAAGCCAAACTGTTTCTCAATTGCGAGGAGATTTGTCCTATCTCGAGTGGGGAGACCAAAACTGCACGATTTTAGCTTCGAAAGTGGTCTAGGAGTTACAAAAATCCCTAGGGAGTGTAGGGATATTTTTAGGAAAATCTTTAGGGATATTTGGACGAATGTAACTCGTGATATTTTTTTGAAAAATCCTGGACATGTTTTTTTTGGGAAATGTCTAGAAATGTTTTTACGAAAATCCCTAGGGAGCGTGCGGATATTTTTAGGAAAATCTTTAGGGATATTTGCACGAATATAACTCGTGATATTTTTTTGAAAAATCCTGGACATGTTTTTTTGGTAAATCTCTAGAAATGTTTTTACGAAAATCCCTAGGGAGCGTAGGGATAATTTTAGGAAAATCTGTAGGGATGTTTAGGGCATGATTATTCTTCGTGATATTTTTTTGAAAAATCCTGGACATGTGTTTTTGGTAAATCTCTAGACGTATTTTTACGAAAATCTCTAGGGAGCGTAGGGATATTTTTACGAAAATATTTAGGGATATTTGCACAAATATTCCTCGTGATATTTTTATGAAAAATCCTGGACTGGGGAACCAGGAATCCCTGTAAATCCCTGGAAACCCAGGAATTCCTGGAAAATCCCGTGTTGTCACGGAAATCCCTAAGGATTTCTCTAATATATGGATTTTATTGATGCGAAAAAAAATTTAGACATCATATTCGTATATAAAATTAATAGAAAATTTTCATAATAAATTGAAAATAACCGTCCAAATGTATATTAAAATTATTATTCGAAAATCTATTTTAGTATTGAAAATGACTATATATTTTAATTTATATTTTATAATAAATTTAAGTGATAATAATAATTATTATGAGCAAATATATAAATGAACAATCATATTAATTATTATTATTAAGAATAAATAATGAAATTTCAAATAAAATAACAATAAAAAAAATTCAAAAGATAACATTTTTTAAAAGACAGTAAAAAGAACTTACCACTATCACGAGAATAATGTACAATTATGAAAATAGTGCAATAATGATAATAAAATTTAAATAACAACATTATAATCGTTATTGTTATTGTACTCGAATTGTTATACAACTGAAATTCAACGAAGTGTTCAAAAAAATCTGAAACTGTCAAATAAATTGAAGTTCCACGAAATTGACAGTATGAAATGAAAGGTTATAAAATCGAAAAAAAAAAATCGACCTACGAAATGTACTAATAATAATGACCGGGGAGTCCGTTATACATTGCCGATCGCAACGCAAACCGGACGCAGCTTCAATGTTGCTATTTATATAGGCGTTTGTGCAAGGCCTCGTCTCGGACCAGAACGCATTGTTCGATAATGCTCGCATTTAAATCCTCGTGCGTCTTGGCTATCGTTATTATTTTACACGGGGATATATGGAAACGCCGGTATAATATACACGCGTGTATTTCCAGACTGACGAGACTGGCGCCCGCCTCTCTCTCTCTCTCTCTCTCTCTCTTTCGCCCTGTCTCTTTTACTCACCCTCCCATACACGCAATCGTTCCTGCAACGCAATGATCTCGCGAGATTTCGCCGGAAACTCCACCTATCGATCTTTTTCGCTTTGCGCAATTTTTCGTCCAAAGCCGATACAATCTCCTAAAACTTGACCCCGAAAGAAAGAAAAAACTGTTTCGTGGAAGCAAATAGTAGCGTGGGAATAAAAATTCAATTGTTTTTTTGGATTTAACAAAATATAGGATTTTTATACCTGTTGAAATGGTTTTTCTATTGTTTTGTTAAAATTTGTTGTTTGTGTTTATTATTGTTTTGTTAAAATGGGTTTTCTATTGTTTTTTTTTAATATTCAGCCGTAAATTGTTTATCATCTTTGAGAAGTTGATCGGTTTATCATGGAAATAGATCGTCTTCGGACTATAACAAAAAATTATAAAAGTTATATGTGTCTCATTATTGTTTCGTTTTGATTTTATCTATTCAGATTATTTAATTACAATTTTTTCAATTTATTTTGTGCTTATTTTATTTTTTACTCTTTTTATTTTAGTTTATTTTTCATATAAATGATAAAAGTTAGGTTTATCTCATTATTGTTTCGTTTTTATTTTATCTCTTCACATTATTTGATTACAATTTTTTCAATTAAATTCATTTTTATTTAATTCCTTTAATTTAATTTTTGAATCTTATTCTTGATTCTTTTTACTTTATTTTATTTTATTTTTTGTATTTCTATTACTGAGAAGAATAAACGTTTGGAAAATGTAAATTAAGTCAGTGGAAAAAATGCATTGTTCAATCCTCGTTAAAGTCCATTTTTCATTGACCTCACTACATTGATTTTTTATTGTACTTAATATTTTTTGTCACTTCGGAAAAAAACAACTTTTGTGAAAGGAAGGTTCATCGTTTCGAAAATGGTGAAATGTGATTTTGAATTATTGATTATTACTGGACTTCCGGATAATTAATGGTAAATTATCGAAATAATTTTTCTATTTTTTAAATACTTGTAATTGATGTGAATACGAAACAGTTATTTCGCAAAGATAGCAAAGTCAGGAATTTTTCTAGAGATACAATGATTGTAGTGAAATATTTGCAATTATAGCAATACCAGAGAAATAACTTTGCAATTATTATACAGCTGCACCTGAAACGATCCGGCCACAATTATTTTGTATTCGTACCTACAGCAATACCGTTGCAATGAGAAAATCGTTGAATCTATCGCAACATACGATTTCAATTACGATCACGATTAATAAACTATACGGACTATCAACAACAATTTCAGTTCAAAATTTCTGCCAACCTTAACAAAACATTTTTATCCAACCGTAATTATTCAGTAAAACAAAACGTTATACACATTAATATCAAATAAGTAAATGTTACAAAAGGTATAAATAAATATTTTAAAAATTGTTTTTTTTGTTCTTCGTGTTTAATTGTTCTTTTCCTAAAAAAGTAAAAATGGCTTTTTTACCCTCTTTCACTTTTGGCTCAGATGTTGACGATGAATTTTGATTTTTAACTATTACTTTTAAATTTAATTTTAATTTTCAAGTTTGACTTGTAGTATTTAAATTTAACTTTGACTTCTATCTTTGACTTTCAACTTTTAACCTCGACTTTAGCATTGACTTTTAACTTTTACATTTAACTTTAACTTTTAACACCAACTTTAAAGTTTGACTTTGACTTTTATTTTTGTATTTTTATTTTTACTTTTATTTTTTACTTTTGACGGTGTCTTTTAACCTTGACTTTCATCTTCGACGTTTAACCTAGATTTTGGATAGTGTCTTTTAACTTTGACTTTCAAGTCCTACTTTCAACCTAGATTTTTGATAGTGTCTTTCAACTTTGATTTTCAACTTCGACTTTTAATCTAGCCTTTTAACTTAGATTGTTGAACTTTTAAATTTAACTGGGCCTTATCTTTTTTTATCTAATTATCTAATTATATGACAATTAATCCAATTTTCGTCCTGATAACAATTAATTTAATTTTCCTTCTGATAATAATTAATTTAATTTTCGTTCTGACAACAATTAATTAAATTTTTGTTCTGACAACAATTAATCTAATTTTCGTTCTGATAACAATTAATTCAATTTTAGTTCTAATAACAATTAATCTAATTTTCGTTCTGATAACAATTAATGTAATTTTTGTTCTGATATGATTAATTTCGAAAAGTATGTCACAATTATTAAAAAATCTTCGTACACGCGGCCTTTCGGATTAATAATGTCAGTACGTGGAAGGTGACCGTGAACTTTGGCAATTTTTAATCCCATAAGGGAATTTCATACCCGCCCTTTCGCACGGGGGTGGAGAGCTTGGACCTCCTCTCAGTGCGAGATAAAAACAACGAGGCGTTCGCGTCCGAGGCGAAGCGAGAAAAAAATAAACAATAAATAATAAAAGAAAAGCAATCTGTTGGATCTCGGGACCGCGAGAGTCCCGTGGGTATCGTTGGGCCCCGTTTTCTTCGCGTTGCGTCACGAGTCTATCTCACGCACAATGGGACCTCCGCGTGCGCGACTCGTTGCGACATACCGCGCGTGATTCGATTCGAAACGCCGCACGATGTAGATGCCCCACACGGATAAGCGGTATCTAGCGCACCCCAGCCGCCCTCCCCCTTAAGGCGCGATTAATAAAAACCCCTTAAAGGCTGCCAAAAAAGTCAGGGATTTTTGGGTGCCTTTTTTTATTATTTGACACCCCTTAAGGGCTGCCAAAAAAGGCACAGGTATTCCTTGGCGCCTTTTTTATTTTTAACACCCCTTAAAGGCTGCCAAAAAAGTCAGGGATTTTTGGGTGCCTTTTATTATGTGACACCCCTTAAGGGCTGCCAAAAAAGTCGCAGGTATTCCTCGGCGCCTTTTTTATTTTTGACACCCCTTAGAGTGTGCCAAAGAAGTCAGGGATTTCCGGGTGCCTTTTTAATTTTTGACACCCCTTAAGGGTTGCCAAA
>JAPYZJ010002387.1:0-23489 GCA_030522765.1 Ophioninae sp. B BG-2022a
TGGGATTTATTGACTACTGTCTGAAACAAAGTTTTTATTTTTCATATCCCATGTTATAACAAAAAACTAATTACACAGGGCTATAGACTAATATTAGTCTTTGAAAACCCAATTTATTCCACTTTTGTTTATTGAGGCCTAATTTCTTAGGACTGTTTGCGGATCTCCTTCAGGGGTGATAAATAATGTTACGGAATGTACTTATAACTTTCGTGATTAGGTCACATTCAAATTTATTGGTAACAAGATTTCATGGAAAATGAAAACAGCAAAAAAAAGGTCTTATAACATTTTGTGCTAAGTCTGTTAGTTTCGGCAGGAAACTGAAAAAATCTCGAAACTTACTGTAAATTCAACTTTGGCTCTGAATAATTTCTGAAAGACTGGCTTTATTTGAAAAGGATAACAAATCGATTTTCAAAAGACAATTCAATTTCCGGCAATCTATTGCGCACTGTTGCGTGTTTAGCCGTTGTTCCTAAGTACGGAAAAGTAGCAAGCAATATTTTTTCCGTAGTCACCGCGAGGGTCAGAAAATTGCAACGGTGGACCTATAAATATTAGTCCGAAGGCTTCATACTGTACTAGGCATTTTATTTCACCTCCCGATTACTATCAAATTTAAAAAAAACCGACTTTGAAAAAGAAACAAATTTTTTTCAGTACCGCATTCAACAATAAATAAATTCGGAAAAACCCACGTTAAAAGTTTGTTTGGCAGTTCTACCGTGCTAATCGAAACTTCCTCTTGAATATACGATCCGTGTACTTTTGTCATCGATTCGGGTTGTCTCGAATGACGAACGATTACATTTTCACAGTGACCTAACCTCTTAAGACCCTGATTCCGCAGCGGTTAAAAATACAAGGTTATTCCATAGTCGGTACGCTCAATGTTTCATTACTTCACTTCAAAACCATCGATTAAAGAAAAATTATGTTTAGTAATAAAATCTCCAAAACAAGTAAAATCTTCCAACACAAACAAAAATCTTGTTATTCGTCCGAAATTATTCCAACCCCATTCAAGAGTAATCCCTACCAAATCGTTAACCCTTCGACTGCCACGCTGAATTTCTCGCAACTTTATACGGACGTGCCGATCGCCGTTGGGCCTGATGAACATCGACATAACCTCACAAATTTCCGAAATCCGTTTTCTCGGCGTCGATTAAGTTTACGGCGATCAAAGAGTTGATTATTCAGTATCACGAAACATTAGGAAGTCTTATCGTCCCGAATGAATGGAAGCAGTCATCTTCACCATATTAGTACTAATTCCAGCCGATATCGGCGCAACGATCGCGTACGTTAGAACACAAGTCTGACGCGATGGTATCAGAGATTCACACAATCGGTGTTGCGTATATCAAACGAAAAATTTCACTAATGTCTCCGCGACTCGCATCCGTAATTTGCAACGAAGTTTTGTTGCGTGTATTCTTCCTGCTGTCGATAGTTTTGTCGCGTTCTCGCGTGTTATGTATTTCGGATTAGGATTGCCGGGTCGCACAACGATTTATAATACACCTTTTCCATCATTTATTTTCTTTCACGAGGCGAATGCGCGACGCGTGCGCGTTCCTTCCCCCACTTCTCCCGATGATTGGCGCGTGCTTGGTCTACGCTCCCGGTAGGGTTAGGAACACTCAAGGCGATACGTTCGGCTCGTGGTTTCATATAAAAACGTATCGAGGCGTCATCGATGTCACACATCACATTTGCTCTTCTCCGAGTGAAGTATTCATCGATTCTTCGTTCGTTGTGCAACTCACACTGTTCAAGGTGAGCTCGGTTCATCCGTTCGATCGCGTTCGAGTTTGCAAAGTGCAACGCGACACTTTTCGTTCTTCGCGTTGGACGCGGAGGAAAACGAAATTTTAGTTCTTACAGTTGAATCATTGAGGCATTTACCGTATCACTATTCTTGACGCAGATGAATCGGTGCACGATCCTGATGGCGGGTTTGGTTCTCTGCTGCGCGATTTTATCCGCAATGGCTGAGGCAGATCGGGCGAATGGCGCGGTGGCGCCATCTCCGTTGGAAGGAGCCGAAGTTGCATCGACGGAAGAACACTTGAGGCCCAAACGGACCCTCTTCCTCAAGAAAAAGTTACTGGGCGCTGGGCTTCTCGGTTTCGGGCTTGGTGTTGCCAAAGGGTATGTGTTTAGTGATATCACTCTTTCGCTGTATTCCTTCAAGAGGTTAAGCTATTTTTACAAACCCAATACCCATTCTTTTCACCGGAAGAAGCTCATTGGCTCATTTCGTTTTCGCCACTGGCTTCATCGTAACTCGTTTCAAATTTTTCGAGGAAAAATTACATCAGTATTGTTAACAACGAAAAAAAAAATTTCACCAGAAATCGGTTGTTGAAGGCTACACTACTGTAGCCGAATGATTACACAAAATTTCGAGGCGATCCGTGAATTAGGTGCTAAAAAATTGTGTGCACCGTTTCAAAGAACATAATTTCGAAAAAAAAAACGCGTTTATAGCTTGACTAGCACTACTGTCGTTGTAATCCGAAATTGATCTTCAATCTACGATTTTTGCAGTATATGTTGATCCTTCCTCTTCAATTTGAGTTGACTCAAGCGACAAACGGTTTTTTTTAATGTTTACAGTAACCCCTTAACTATCGCTGGTCAGCCCCCACCCCCCCCCCCCCCCCCCCCCCCCCCCCCCCCCCCCCCCCCCCCTCGCCCCCCACCCCCCCTGACGACTTCCGGGAATATATGATGGAAGGAATATATCTTGATACGCACTGCGTTAGTGAGATAAAATGTGCTTACACTTTCCCTTTTTCCACGAGAAGAGAAAGCTGTCAACGTTAACCCGCAAAATAGTTGCAAATTGTTATTTTCTTCTACATTTCTGTTTCCATTTGCGTAGTTTTTATGCGCGCATTTATGTTGGTATGTGGCATTCGACTCGGCAGGTACAAAGCGGGATTTTACCACGGCGGACCGGATGTCCATCATGTGTACGTAGCGCCGCCACCTCCGGCGGTAAAGTACGTCGAATATGTGGAAAAACCAGTCTACGTTGAGAGAATCGTCGAGAGACCGGTATTCAAGAGCCACCCAGTTCCGGAATACGAGCCATCGTGGTCTCCCCCGGCGGAACCCTCACCGGTTTATGGGTAAGTCGTTTTATCGAACGAGATTCGTATCGAAATCTACATTTGCAAACTTGTACATCGCAAGACAAAAATAGCTATTCAAAAATCTCGACTCGGATTTAATCATCATTTCGGATGGTACAATACGAGGGGAAAGTTAAATTTGCTTGGAAACAATACGAAGGACATCCACTCTGATTATTCAGTTTGTGGGAGTTGCGGAATTCTCGTCGAGAACATAAAATTTGTCGGATTCTTTCGAAAAGGTTATTTCGGTTGGCACGTGAGATCGTTTTTTTCTGAAGGTTACAAGGATCGCGGTGCAATAACGATATTTTTTTTCCATTTCTAGACCCAGCTGGTAATCGGATCGAATCAAGCGCCTCTCGCGTCGCGAATTCGAAACTAAAAGTCTCCCAGAAGGCAGTGCCATCTCGCCAAGACTCTACATCGCCGATAACCTCAAAATAATAATAATCGTAGTAATTCTTGTAAAAACTCATACCCTGTTATCTGTTATTTTTTATTAAAAGAAACAACATTTTTTACAACAATACGATATTTCTTGAACTCTCATTGATTCATACTGTTGTATAAATCTGAGATGCATCGTCCTTTGAATTTTCGTCGTTCTCACGACTTTTGTTTTTCGGCACGAGTTCGTTACGAGTGTTTGTTGCGGCTCTCCTCTTTCCACCGATGCGGCCTCGTCTATGCCATACTCGAAACTTCGAACGATTTCACGTTGGGTGTGGTAAAGTAAAAATAAATAGTTCTGACGCAATTTATATTCGAACCGCGTGGCATTGCCGAATTTCTCGTGAAAGAGGGACACATCGCGAACGCGTCGATCACTGTGAAACGTATGTGCCAATAGGGGGAGCGACACGGCACGAAAGACGCCACTATCTTGTGATGCGTCGCTAATGCGAACTACCAACAATACGTATACATTTTACCGCCAATTCATGAGACTTTATGAGGCGTTGGGTGGAATACGCGAGAATTTCTACCTTAAATTGACGGATATTGACAAAGCTTATTGGCCGGTCGTGGCAGTCGCGTGAAATCGTCCATTGTCCAGGATATCGGGAGTTCCCCCGGAAACGTCACTTTGGAAATGTGTACTGTACTAACCGAGAGTTTCTCGTGACTCGTAGCTTATTCAAGTATGCAAATACATGAAAATGTATTTGTCGACATTGACCAGCAATTAAGGCGGGGAGACCATTTACAAGGTCGAAATTTATGGGTTTCTTAAAATTTTTTCTTAGAAAGAATACACATAGATATTTGAATATTTAGATGTGTTTTGTTTCATATTTTAATTGTTCGAAAAAAATATATACATTTTTGTTAAGGGCATGACGAACGTCGACATAACCTCACAAATTTTCGAAATCAGTTTCTCAGCGACGATTAAGTTTACGACGAAAAATCGAGCATCGGTCTTTGTAGAATTCATAGAGACAGAAATAGATGCTTGAATTTTACGATAAAAATGTTTCGTCCTTGAGAAATTACGATTTAAAAATTTCGACTATCTCTCTCGCACTCGTCTACGTTAATGTTTAGAAGAGGATGTTTTTTCAATTGCGGCACTGCTGGAGCCCTCCCTCAAGCTGTAATTATCCGAAAAAAATCAAAATGATTCTTAAAGATAAGCCCTGTTGGTAAATCAGGATTTTTGAAATATATGCAAAATTCAGGAAACGGCAGTATAGTAAAGTCAATTTTGTGATTTTTCATGAAATTCTTGCTATATTTACGGGCAAAAGTAGGTTTTATTTTTCTATTAAAAATAATGCAACGAAGATGTGTGACAAATTTCATCGAAGTCGGTAGAATAGTTTCTGAGGGATCATTTCAACAGTTGGGAAAAACATAGTTTTGAGGAAAACACGCCCAAAGTCGTATAGCTCTGTTTACTCGACACGAACGCTGTTGGCGTCTTTTTCCGAAAACTCTAACAATTCTTGGAATTTCGTTGTAAAAATTGTACACAATATTCTTAAAAAATTGAACTATCAATTTATAGAGAAAAAAAATCGATTTTTTCGTATTTGTAAATGTCTCCTTCGCTTCGGCCATTAATAACCCAAACAAACCCAATGTTCTATTATTATGAGTAAATTCTAACACGCTTTACAGCGAAAGGAAGAAATAACGAATATTTATCTAATAAAAACTCTCCAGAAGTACAAATATTCCAAAGTGAGACACGTAATTTCATTTAAAGATACGTGTCATACGTCCTGTTCGTAAAAATACTAGTGCCAAGTTTTCTCCTAGATGAAACACAGTTCGGGCAAAATAAGAGAAATCCTTCACCCAATAGACCGGATATTATTACTTTTTTTATAAAAAAATCGAACATTTCGGAAATAGTCCGGTATCTACATATATTTCTTACACACCTATGACTGGGAACCGTTTCTCCTGAAATGGATTCTACTCTCAGTGCGGAAAGTTCTAGAATACATATATTTCAGTGGTAAAAACGTAACTAGCGTTACGAGTGGCAAAGGGGTCAACTAAACATCGCGGACATTTTGGACATCGATAATACCGAGATGCGTCGGTACAGAACGCACGCGTCTTAATCCCTTCTTTGCCGACTATGCAACAGAGAGAAAAACAGTCGTATTGTTTTCGCTGCGTTTGGGTATTGCACTACACGTCATTGTATTCCATCAACTGACTGGTGGGGATGGGATTTGATTGTTCCGAGTGAAAATATATTGTTACCTTTCAATTAACTGTAAAAACTATCAGTTCGACTTATTCTTGAAAACTGCGAGTTATTTTCACGTCTTTAATAAAATGATATTTATAAAAGGTTAACTCGTACCGAATTCATGTGAACAACGCTAACCCGTGAGTTTTCATTTTTCAAAGATAGCCAAGTTGAATAGAAAAGTAATTGAATTTCGTTTCACCGAATCTGGATAGTCGATTAATCAATTTCTGTCGTTGGGAAGAGACAAACATGATTCTTCGATTGAATTGTTCACTGATCGCTCGTTATCGTTACTCTTTTATCAGTGTTTTGAAAATCATTTTGCAGTTGACACGAACAATGGCTAATGCCAAGACTGATGAAGGGGCGAACCCTGTTTTCGACGGGAACGAAACACGCGACGGCGGTCCACGAAATGTTTACACTGCGGACGAGCGCTCCGAATACTTTTTGAAATTGGAGAAGTGGCTGCAGCAGGCGCACGCCTGGCAAGGTGTAGCTGCTATGTTACCTTACCATATTCTCTCCGGACAAATATTCGATCCATCCGGTAAGCTTCATTTTGCTTTGGGGTCGAATTTTTGAAAATATATTGCTTATATATTTTACAAATTTACATTTATATTTGACGATGACGGCATGGCTGTAAAAGCGTAATGAGCGCAGGAAGTTATCTCGAATCTCACTTCTAAATATAGATAATAACACTGTTCAGAAGAATATTAGCTGAAAAAGCATTATACCAATTTCGAAAAAAATAGAAGCCTATTTTCTTTTTAACTGTGTATTTTTCGGGGTCAAAGTTTAGGAAGTAATTTAATTAAATAATTATTAAAAATATCTTGATTTTTTGTGAGGCATTTTGAAAGTTTGATTTTAAGGTTAATATGAGCATGTGATTAAAGAATGTTTCATGTTTTCTGCGTTCCATAGTTATGAAGTATGTATGATATAAATTGCCTTTTATAAATGATGATTTTTCGAAGAATACGGTTTTTTTTATTCATTAAGGAGGTTCGTAGCCTCAACCTCAGACAAAATTTCTGGGTACGTCAATAACAGCACTTCAGAGTTTAAAGCGTCCGATAAAGAAAAGTCCAAGACATTCCGCCACAAAGAATTTGCGAAAAGCTGTACATTCCTCGACTATTTAAAAACAGTTGTAGAAAACTTCGGCATTGGAGCCAAGTTTTCTAAATGTTTATACTTGACTCATATTTCTATTATTCTTGAGCGCTTTGTGAAAGTTTCGTTACCATTGTTGATTCGAAAGGAATTCTGCCGTATCTCGAAAGTAAAAATAAGGTTCACATTTTTAACCCACAATACTGGAGTCGTTCCGTAGATGAGGATTGAAAAGACATTAGAGATACACGGTATCGCTAGAATTGTTGATATTTGTGAAGTAGATTTTGAGAAGTTCACAAAAGTTCAAAAATCCTTGATGTTTCAGAAATAGCTTAAGAATGCAGATTGTGTATATACTTCCGAAAACCTTAAGGATGCAAGTGAATTTTTTTAAGCGATAACGATTTGGGAAACTTCCCATCACTGACAAAGATTTCAGAAAAAATGTGTAATGAATTTTGCGTCGATGCACAATATTTGAAGATTTGCAAAGAGTTTCGTTATCCTCAGAAATTTCCGAGAAATTCAAATCCCAAAAGATTCCCCGGCGATGAAATGAAATTTGATTGAATTTCATTTGTGCGGGACATGCGTATTAGAGGGATTCGGATTCAACCTATCGTAAACCTGATGTTTGCAGGTTTGCATCCGTTTATCACACCAATATTGACGACTGAGAATAGTTCACCGGCAACGGATGGTGCATCTCCTCTAGCCGGTACGCCTGAATGGCAAAACATCGAACCGGTAAGACAAAGGACGCCTCAAGAGCCTAGAGTACCGTTCCAACCGCCCAGAGTCGAAGGTAGAAGCTCGTAAGAGAAATGTAAAAAAACAAAACAGAAAAACGATAAGACTTCTCTGTCCGCCATTTCATAAAAAACGAATTTTAATTACTTTAATCTGGACATTAAAATACAATATTTTTTCGTGATCTAATCCATCAAGTTCGTTCAGATTTTTTTTTTGTCAACTTTCCGTTGTTTTCATATAACGAATAATATTCATATCGCCCATTTTCTGCACGATTCTTCAGCGTCGTTTTCCTTTCTCACTTTTTTTTTTTCAAGTTTAAGATACTTCGTAGACTTTGTATATTCTATCGTGTTGGAAGAAATGTTCCAATTTCCAAACATCTTTGTCGTCATCCGCTGATTCGTCCTCCATTCTTCATCTTCGTATATCGACATCGTTGACTTTGTTATTTGCAATGCCCGAGACAACCAATCGGTATAATCATGAAGAGAAACAATCTTTCAGGATACGAGTATCGTATACCACCAATATGGAAACGCTTCGTAGCGGAATTCATCGACTCGATGATGTTACTGATGTTGAAGTTGGTAATAGCTTTTTTCACATTCGATCTCTTCGCTGAAATGTAAGAATCTTTCCGATACAACTTGAGCGCTCCTGCCTAAAGATTGTTCGCATTGAGTGAACTTTCCGTTTTTTCCAGAAGCCTGGAGCCATACGATTTCGATTTTTTACAATCGAATCTTCGCATTGACTACAAAATGGCGGTCGATGTTGCTTCAAGAGTACTAGTATGGGAGATGGTGCATCGATTCATCGTTTGTGTCTACGAGGTAATTAACGTACCGTTTAACAGATCTAATCTGAGTCGAGAAAAGCGAAGAAAATAGATTCGGTGGAGGAACGTTGAAAGAAAAATTGTACGGTCTACTTTTTGACGAAACGAGTTATCGCACTGGAAATAAGTACACACGTACTACGCGATACAACCCAGCTTTTTGTTGAAACACTTGCCAATCCTTCGAGGAATGATTTTTTCAACGCTGAAAGTAGTAATAAGATTTTTTAATGAATTCTGAATAAATTCTTCTTTCCCAAAGCATCCTTCGCGCAAGGTCTCTCTACCAGCTCGCGTCGAAAGTTACTCTCTGTTTCCAAAATAAATGAAGTCGTGCACGCTTTTTTCGAACGGACTGAGTTCATACGTATGTTGATAAAATTCCAGGCTTTTTGGCTTCAGCACGGAATGAACGGAACGATAGGCGGTGCGAGTCCAGGAAAATTTGCGATGGGTCTTATAGTAGTGCAATGTCGCAACATAGCACCAATCGAGCGACCCGACAGTAACGACATGGTTTTCGTCTCACCGGGCACAGATTTAGGCTTGCCGCTGGCCCTCGGCAGATCGGTTGTTAAGAGTCTCGTAATGACGTTTCTCTTCCCCGTATGCTTCGCTCCGTTCTTCTTCAGGTTCAATAGAACCGGTTACGACTTGGCTTGTAATTCAATTGTCGTTGAGGATCCTCTCAGAAACAACGCGAACAATCGATTTCGAGGCCAGTGAACGAACGCGGAGAATGGAAAACAACCGATTTGAAGATTTCATTGTATATAGGAGATATGTGTGGTACGGTAAATTCGCGCACGACGTGTATGACGAATATTGCCGAACCGATGAAAATTAAAGGAAATTGTTTCGCAGGGATAGCGTATAAACGTTTTTTTTGGCGATGCGCATAGTTCGCCAAATTCTCACAGCTGGTTGAGGATCGATGCTCTTGAGTACGTATCAACGTGTAAAATACGTTTGAATGATGAATAAACGATACCCAATATATTCATCCGGAAGTCCTTTTTTCAACCATATTGACCTCTTGTAGTTACAAACTCGTTTTTTTTTCACGTTTTCTTCAATATTTATTCTTGAGAGGTTAGGTTACTTCGTAATATGTACGTACAATTTACGATATATATGTAATACGTATCGAGGGTAACGTGTCAATATCAAGGGGTTGGATAACTCGATCGATTGAAAATTAACAATTCGAGGATCTCGAATGGAAAAGGTAGAACTACTGAGAAGTACGATCACGGTGCACATTGATGGCAATAAATATTCATTATACCCTATTTATTACATATTTACTATGCGATGTTACTTTACGGTCTTCAATTCAGTTACGTGCCGCGTACTGTTTACTATATGTAGTTTGCAACGTGCGCGTATAATGAATAATAAATGTCCTAGCTTACGTATTATGTGTACATTACTCTAAAAACAAAAGTTACGTATCGATAAGAATTCGAAAATTTGACATCGGGAAAAACAATACAAAATATAATTCGATTCGATGAACAATTGTTCCGTTATCGTTCGAACGATTTAATAAATGTCAAGATCGAGTTTTGTCGCTGTAGCGATTCCACTATTCAGTATTATTTTGTAGCGTGCTTTTTCGAACGCGTACGGTAAAGTTTGTGCTGTTTTCGACGTACTACGAAAATGACAAAAAAAAAAACGAATGACGCAACGGCTCGCGTTTAAAAATGGGGTTGAGTGGATTTGAAGGGAAAATAATCGGAGCATGATGATCCAAGATGATCGATGAGCATAATACACTTGGCATTTTCGAATTTTTACTGTCACTCGGTAAGAAATCATCGAGTAATATATCGAGCGAGTATACAGGCGGTACTCGGTATGTGCATGGATCACACGCATACCAACGACCACTCGCGTATAGCACACACACCGTGAAGCGAATCGTCGAATGTCGTTCGACCAATGACGTCACTTCCCAGTCAAACGTGGCGGCCGCGAGCGTACGGAAGGAGTGGTCGTCGGGGAGAGATCTGTCAAGCTTTCGTGTCCACACGGTTTTTTAACCGTAGTGAAGATATAAATTTCATGTTTTTTGCTCTCGCTGCGTCGCGATCGTTCAGTCTGTGATTATTTCGATAAGCATTCGCGCGTACCGTTTTTTTCTTCTTCACGTTTGATACGATTTACAAACGGGAATAGAGATCGTCGCGGCTTTAAGGAGGAAAAAAAAATGTCGTCCTCGGGTGATTTTGGTAACCCGTTGCGGAAATTCAAGCTCGTCTTTCTCGGCGAGCAGAGCGGTGAGCCCTTTTCCTTCGGTTCTCCATGTTTGCCCGTTTTATTTTGTACCTCAACCTTCACCCTTGTCTGTCTTTCTTTCTCTTGCGCGCCCTTCGTTACGGATCAATATTGTTGCAGTCTCACTTTTCACGTAAATCGCATCGAACAAATTGTCCATCTCTCTTGTGGAATTTGCAAATTCTCGTTTTTCCTTCTCTCCTAAATGTAATCTCATCCCTGACCCGTCTTTATTTTCCATGAAACTTTTTGGTTACGTTCGAGAGGTTATAAATCGATATTCCTCAAAACCTATCTTCGGGCTTTCATAACCCTCATTCGTGTGTACGTATGTCTCTGTGTTTGCGTGCGCGCGCCTCTATGATCCGTGCAATGCTGGCGTGCACGGCGTTCCAGTCTGTCAATTCAAGATACCTTGTTCCTCAATGTTTAATCGCTACACTTGGATCGTTTCTCGTGCATATACACGCGAATGAGACGAAGCGAATGAAATACGATTATTCAGATATCTTCAAGCGGAAATTAACCTTCCGGTGGGGGGAGGGGGCCGGGGGTGTTTCATAATTACGATGTCATTGACTTGTACCCATTTATGGATATTTTACTGTTCGATGCTATGATCACGCTACTGTTGCAATCTTCGCCATTAAATGATCCCAAATTAATATTTCATAACGATAAAACTCGTGAAAAATGACTATTCTTGTTGCCTTGACCTCAAACTTGCAGCACAGTAGACAAAATTTGAATTTTGAATGTATATGTTGATAGTAAACGTCCATTGGGTTTATATATTATTTATACGTTTATCTGGGTTAATTATATAATTATGAACATGAATTCATCATCGCAACGAAAATCGTTTATTTTTTAATTTCTCTATTTTTTCTTCACTGTACTCGTAATTAAAAACCTCAATAATTATACTAATATTTATTGTGATAACCTTGAATTCAAATATGAAAAAAAAATACGTCGCCGAATAAAAGATGTAAGGAAATAAAAAAATGAGAAAAGAAATTTCGTTGCGTCGCAGCAATGCGAACTTCAAGTCGATAGTTTTGACTCAACTTCAAGGGTGTATCGTTGGGCCGTGAAGATCTTTTTCCTCCATACACAACAGTATCGTACGGTTTCAGTTGTTGCCGTTAATTTAATGTTTATTGGGATCCATATCAGAATTCTTTAATTCATATGCAAAGATGTTTTCTTTGTAGGCACGGAAGAGTGAAAAAAAAGTTGTGAAAATATATAATAAAGTTCGCATCGCCGGGTTGAAACAAACATGATTTTTTACATTTTTCAAATTTTCTTCGCAGATTTGAGCAACGAAAATCATTCAAACATTTATGTGGATTCAAAGTTAACTCGTTACGAGAATTTGACCGTATATGATTTTGTATGGTAATGAAAAATAGAGTGAAAAAAAATGTATCGCTTTCCAACTATGCAAACTTCAAACCCATAAAGTCATAACGGAATGACTATTTACTTGCAATGGATTTTGGCATCTGTGTTAACATTTTATGAAAGATTTTTCAGACTTTGACTTCGATCGCTTATAACTCTTCGAAGTTCGATTTAGTTTTGCGTTTTACTTAGAAAATTTCACTTTCACTGCTTTCTGCTTCTGTTCTTTTCCAATCTTCCACCCATTTCTCCTTTAAGTCGTAAATAGACGATCAAACCACACCACGAACCGCACCACGAATTTGGTGCGTCCGAACCAAATTCGATCGTGTGGCGCACGGTCCGCCGGACATCACTATTATGAATTTGGTTCGAAGCGCACCAAGTTCGTGGTCCGGTTCAATCTTCTATTTACGGCTTTATCATCCTTTTACAGAAACCCTGTTTAGCCTTTCCACTGTGTTCCACCGCATTTCTCGTTTCCCCTTTTTCCGCAGTTTTGTGTTTAATCAGTTTTCTGAAATAGTCACAATTGCTATTTTTTTACAGTTGGAAAGACTTCTCTGATAACACGTTTTATGTACGATAGCTTCGACAACACGTATCAGGTAAGAACATGAGTCGTATCGTAACTGACGCAGGAAGTCAGGATTGACATATTTTCGGAAACATTTGTGCAATTTTATATATATACATGATTATAATACATAGTATATATACATATTATATTATGTTTATGCATACTTCAATAAATTTAATAAATTATATTGGAAATACTAAAGCGATTAATATAAGATAATGTGAATTATTTCAATGCGACGAAGACTCTTTTAAAAGATTGGGATCACATCGGATTTGCGCGCTTCACACATTCGTAGCACAATATTAATGATTTGTGAATAACCCTAAAAATTATTACACGGCACTTGTTTGGGCATTGAAAAATGAAACAACTGTTAAATGATTCTAATACATTCGATTCTTTTACAGGCTACAATAGGTATAGATTTTCTGAGCAAGACTATGTATCTTGAGGATAGAACCGTAAGATTGCAATTGTGGGACACTGCCGGACAGGAACGCTTTCGTTCCTTGATTCCTAGCTACATCAGAGATTCAACCGTTGCGGTTGTAGTCTATGACATTACCAGTAAGCCAAATTTTTTATACACACACACTTATATATATATATATATATAGAGCCAAAGGTGGTAACAAAGAAAATCGTAATATTTCTTCAGTTTTCTATTCGGTAGTTCCAGTAAGGAGAAACAACGTGTCTGGTTAAATATGAGCCACTGGTATTGATATTTAATTGCCCTCATCGCGATTTCTCATTTTCCATATTTGGAATATCGAAGACGGAAAATATACATTTTTTGGAAATTCAACACGGTACATAAAAAGATTTCCTGTCGTTTTATGACAAATCTTCTATACTGGAAGATCTCTTTTCACACTTTGACAGAACTGTCATCCTTTTTGCACGTTTTCATAAAACCTTTGATCGCAAATTGTTCCAATTTCTGTAAAATAAGTTTGTTGAACAATTCAAACTTGGTCCTAACGCAAAAACCTTTTTCAGAAATCTGAAAGTAATAAATGTCGTCTCAGAACGACCCTACATTTTTCGTGATTATACCAGGTTTGAATTATTTAATAAAATGATTACATAAAAAAATCAAATAAACACACATAAGGTCATACGTCATTTTGTCACAACTCTGATAATTTCACAAGAAAAGAAAAAAACCTTAAAATTTACAGTGAGTACAAATTTGACCTTGTATAACTATTGAAGGAGTATATTTATCAAAAAGTAACAACCAAGCTTTTTGTAATAGAATATTCAATGTTTTCTAAAAATATAAAAATCCATCAACCTACTTAATACAAATAGCGAGCATAATTTTTTTCCATTTTATTGGCATAGGAAATAGAAAATCATGAACCCCTGAATATTGAAATTAAAGACTCATATTTTACCAAGTGTTTCGTTTCCCCTCACCGCGATTACTGACTGGGGGATTTGGAACAAAAAATATACTTTTTTGTAAACGATCCTAATATGATAATAATTATACATTTCTAGGCGTTATACGTTTTGTTTATATTAAAATGTTGATTTATGAATTTTATTGCGCGTTTAATCAATTATGGATTGAAACGGAAAGGAAATATTGTCTTCAGATGCCAATTCGTTTCATCAGACGTCCAAGTGGATAGACGATGTGCGAACGGAACGAGGCAGCGACGTTATTATCATGTTGGTCGGCAACAAGACAGACTTGAGCGATAAGCGTCAAGTATCGACGGAAGACGGTGAAAGAAAGGCCAAGGAGCTCAATGTTATGTTTATCGAGACTAGTGCTAAGGCAGGATACAATGTTAAGCAGGTATGACCCACCTTCGACTCATTACCTTTTACCTTCATTTTAAATCGTGCAACATTCATTTTTCATTAAGGAACGAACGCGACGAGGAAACATTTTTCGAGTGAAATAGTAACGTTTTTGTTTGATAAATTACAATTTTTTTTTGACGTAAGAAAACGGCAGAATCTATTGTTTTATTCGTTTGGGACAAATTTTTATTTGTGAGCGAAAAGTGTGATAAAAAGTGTCGAATTGCACGTGCTCGCGTTCTCGAAACAGTTGGTAGCAGTCCGATTTCAGAATTATCAGAGAAATTAAAAGAACGTTCGTTTTTCATTTTTTTTTTACTATTTTTAAATATTTTTTGAATATTTAAATGCAGATTATTTTTCTTTTTCTATTTTGACACAGCTATTCAGGAGAGTCGCGGCCGCGCTTCCTGGCATGGACTCCAGCGAAAACAAGCCACCAGAAGACAGTATCCTTTTTTTAAAAAAGAAAAACAAAAGAAAAAACTCCGGGCCGAAGACAACGTTTAACGTATTGTTTTGCACGTTCACTTTCTTATCAGCCAACGCGAAATTTATTCGAGGATACGAATTCCCAACGCATCGAAAAGAATTCCTTTTGAAAACTCGTCCGCGTCAATGTGAAAACAAAACGGGAAATCCACTTTATTCATCATTTTCAATTCGATTAATTTCAACAACCAGAAGAAAAAATATGAAAAAATGGAAGAGAAAAAACGTGACACTAGATCCAATGATTTTGTTCGTATTTGATATTCTTTGATTTCGTTTTCTTTGTGTTTTCCTTAATGCGTTTAATTTTTACCAATTCCCGTAGTGCAAGAAGTAGTACTGAAGGATACACCAATTGAACTGAAAGCGTCGGAGAGCAGTTGTGCATGCTAAGTCGACACACAAAAAACCGAGAAAAAGTAACGGTACTAAAGGTAGACACGAGGCAAAGGAAAAGGGCGAGCGAGAGAGAGAAGATAGAGGGAGAGAGAGAGAGAGAGCGAGTGGGAGAAAGACAAGCGCGTAAAAGAGTCACACATACATACATACAGTGAATTCACTATTAAATTATCGGGCAGTAAATGAAAAAAGCACATTGTGAGCTTCGAATTATCCATCGAGTACAAAAATTAAAATAAGCTCGATAGAAATGTTGATCTTTCACTGATAAAAAAAATGAGCTAACTAAACATGAGAAAAAAAGAGCGTCGATTCGTCATTAGCAATTATGGCGTTTGAATTTTCGGTAGTTTTTGTACTTAAAGTTGATTCTTGTTTCGTTTTTTTTTTTCTGTAGAATTGGATTGTGAATCCATTGGATCGTGCACGAATCGATGGGGTCGAAAATAGGAATTCATTTGCATATTTACTGTACCTCTTGAAATGCCATTGTTGTCATTGATCGATCATTTTCGTTGGCATCGCCATTGCAATCACTCATTTCTCGATACTACCTCCAAATATTTATAGAATAAATGATCTTCTTTTAATTTTCGTAGCAAAATAGTTTTCTTCTCGAACAAAGCCGAATTAAACGAACTTTAAGATTTGTTGAATACAGTTGAAGAGACGAGGAAAAAGGGTGGGTGGACTTTGCCATTTTAGTATTTCGGGAGTGTCACATATTTTTTTTTTAATAACTATAGATTTACAAAATCGGAGTTTTCGTGTCGCGTGAAATTTTGGGAAAGGCAACAGTTTTGCGAATCCTACAAAATGTGATTGTCGATTATTCAATGAATACGTTAAATGCGATGGGTACATAAAGAAATCAGAATGACGTCCTACTTTCACGCTCCCTGTCCACGGCACGCGTGTTTACCAACCATCAGCTGTACTGATCGTTTATCACTGTGCTTCTTTATTCCTGTTTTCGAATCGGGTAACGACAGGATCGTAAAGACGAATACGCGATACGTTTGTGTCATTTCGATAATTTATTTATTAAACGATTGAGAAGCGAAGCGCTAAAAGGCGGAGCCAAATAGATGTCAAATTATTTCACAGCTCCCCCTCCTCTCCTGTTTTTCTATTTTTTCTTCTTTTTTATAAGCTTCGCCTTCTTGTTTTTTTTTTTCTTATGGTTCAAGCGAAAACGATTCGACAGTTACTTGCCATGAGTTTGCAAAAAAGAAAACACGAAGTTGCAGTGATTTCGCGAACAAAGTTAACAAGATAATTGACAATTACAAAAATTGGAAGATAAAGAATTAAAAGCGGACGCCGATGATCGATGGATGAATAATTCCAATGATCAAGGCGCAGCTTGCTCGTCCTACTCCTCTGTTTCGTAAAACTGTCGTTCTACCATCACAGGACCATACAAAAATTGCATTTATTACAGTACATCGTATTAGTCGATGCTCACCCGAGTTCAACCGCTTCTCTAATCGAATCGATATATTTATACATATATATACACAAACACATAAATGCGTCCACAAAAAACCACGCATTTCCGGGCATGTGACGTGAATATTTTATTCCGAAAACCTGATCGATTTTTTTTTGGAAATTAGTATGCTAATGAATTTTATGCAAATAATTATTGACATTCCACGCTATTTACTTGATTATTGACCTTTAATTATTAGTATTGATTTTTATTTGGTTCGTTATATAGTTTAGTGACTTTTCCTGAAAATGGCCATCGATTGATTCTTTTCGCGATTCATCGTTTTTTCGTGGTGTCAATATTGACGTTACGTTGGAGCGAGATGGTTTTTTTTTTAGATTCCAGATTTTTTTAAGAGAAAAGAAAATGGATTTGAAAAAATGACAAAAAATTGTGTATTTCATAGCTTTTATTTTTTTCTTTAGCAATTGTTGGTCATCTCGGTTATTGGTCGATTATCCACGTTTGATGATGCAATAATTGAAAAAAATGCGCGAAATCTTTCGCGGAAATTGGGATATCAATGTTTTGAATGAAATTCCGAAATGTAGCCACCCAAGGTATTCACGTCGAGCACATCGAGGAAAAACCGTTAAAAAATTCGGAACCTAACAAACCATTTCTTCACCCCTCAACGTAATACCATTACTTACACCACAAAAAAAATTACAAATCGCGAAAAAAAAAAGAATCTACGGCCATTTTTTGCTGAGTAACAATTCGTAGTTTTAAAAAATGAGCTCTCCGACACAACGCTATTGTTTATGTTGTTTTGCAGTTGAAAACTGCAAAATACAAATTTGACCGCGGTATTTATAAAAAGTCACTAAACTCTATAATTACCTTTATTTGTCTAGGTCATTTTTATTATTGATAACAACAATTGATTTGACCATTGAGCGAAAATTCGTAACTTACTGGTATACATTTTTCCAAAAACGAATTTCGATGTTTTATTAAAAAAAGGAGAACAAACCTTTTTTTCAACGTTTTATATTCGTCAAAATAGATGTATTAAACGGAGTTCATTTTTGAGACCGAAGTCCGGTGTAAATGATTTCAATGTTCATCTACCGGATGTCGAACTCAACGATCGTGTGAATTGAGAACATTTCTTCCGTTTTTACATTGCTTTGAAATATTCATTCGGACCCGTAATAATTAGGCTTTTGGAAGAAAACATTCTTGCAATTCCCCTTCCGCTACACACACATACACAAACACACATATACACACTCTTCGACGCGATAACATCGTTTGCTTCGATTAAGGCAGTATTAACGTCTAGAAGCTTGTTTTTAAAGTGATTTTTAGGAATTAATTTTACGAAAAATATTAAGTCTACAGTGCCGGGGTTTTTCGTACATAGTAATACATGTTTCAATTAACAACACAAATTTTTATGAAATACTTTTTTGAAATCTACACGAGTTATGCGCTGTTATGCAGGTCGCGAGATGCCCGTCCAATCGGGCGGTTTTAGTCGGCTGAAAAAATTGAAATAAAACATTTTTCAAATCTATATGAATGTAATTATCGTCTGAACTAGAATTGAGCAAGTACGAAATTATTCATCGCTGTCACAGCAGTTTGAAGATAAACATTTCATTTTCCCGATAAATTGTCAACTGAAACATGAAAGCAGGGCTAAAATATTAAAGCTACCGGTATCATCATCGACCATACTAAAGGTGGTAGTTCTCTCAAAATGTGTGCAAGAACAGAATTCAATCGGTCCAATAGTTTTTGAGAAAAACGTGCGTCCGACTTGAAAAATGTCGTTTTGAGAAAAACGCGTTCAATAATAAGAAAATGCAAAAAAAAAATCGAATTTTTGAAGTTTCTAAACAGTAATACCGCCTTAAACGAATTTACGTTAAAGACAAAGAAAACGACGAAGCGACGAGCGTCGAAAAGCAGGAAAGAAGCGAAAACGATGTGAAAATGGAAGATTAAAAAAAAACCAACAAAGGACAAAAAAAAAAGCTTGCACTTTGATTCAAGTGTAACGAATAGCAATAAAGAGAAGATGTCGCATCATTCGTATTCGATTTGAACGGCAGAGTCATAATCGTATCAGCTTTCGGCTTTCGAATCGTATTGATTTCTCTCTGGTTTAACGGACAAGCCCAAAACGGAAAAGATCATTGAAATTCTGTATAGAAATTCGATATTACTAGAAACAACGAGATTCACCGGAACGACGAGTGCTTTGTACGCGTTCCGGTCGTTCGTTTGGGTTCTCGCGAGCCAACACTTGAGACGATCAGATCGATCGGGTTTTTATTGACGAGGCGCACTCTTCTCTCTCACTCGTTCAATCGTAACGATGGAATTTCGCGTTAATGGCCGGTCCTCGTATTAAAAAAAGACAAAAAAGGAGAAAAAGCAATTTGAACGGATGCGAGAGCTGAGCCTCTGGTAAATTGAAGAAAAAGCTGCCGACAGTCTTTTATATATATATATATATATATATATATATATTTTTTTTTCGTTCGCTCTATAATCTCGTAATTTAATTAGCATTTACCTTGCGGAATTCACGTACGCATGCATCTTTTTTTTTTGTCTCGCTTTTGTTAAATAATTTATTGTTACACGAAGCATTGTATTTATTTTTTTTGTCCCCGGGGGGGGGGGAAGAAAAAGAAGAAATCTCGAACGAGAGGAATTGAAGTGACGAATAAACAAATGCCGCGAACATGTGAATTCTCCTTTGCCGAATGCAATTCTATTTTGCTCGTGGAAATAGAGCGGTGCGAGTAAAAGTTGCAAAACCGTATTTTCGAACGACGGATAACGAGAGTTCGCGATGTGATCGTTTCTCGCGAGGAGCATCGCCTACTCTTTTATTTTTCGAAAGAGAATCAAAAGGAGGGGGGGAGAAAAATTAAAGAAGCGAAACACGCTTAGTTTGAATTGTACATAATTCTCACATCGGTGAAAATTGTTCGAACGTTAAAATGAGAAACGCTGAATAATATCAAAAGTGCACGGACCCAAACCCAAACCCAAACGAACTCGCGTCGTCTCGCGTTAATACTCGCTTGTGCTATCTTTAATTCGTGATAAACACGAAAACTTGCGATCGAAATTGAATTTATTTTAAGGCAAGATTCTACTTTGAGCGTTCGAGAGGAAAGCTATTTTTATCAATTTTTAAAGAGATTTTGAGCAAAGATATCGATGCAGGGTTTGTTAGGCTTAATGAATGCACTCTTGGAATACACTCAAAAACGTTTTATTACGAATGTTCTGCACTTTTAACATAAAAAAAAAAAATGTTTCGAATAGAACGCCGCGATTGGTGGATCTGCCCTGTTGTTGACATTTCAAACAATGGCGAATTTTGAAGTTTTATCTTCCATGTGTCACTGGCAACCGACCGAACTAGAATTTTTAACGTACACGCGAAAAGAACAAAATGGCGACAAAAAAGGAAGATAAAAATACATCTTTTTTCACTGCCTTTTGCCAAATAAAAAAATAGTAAAAATCAAAATTCTTATATAATTCTAGTTGAATCGGCTGGTACGAGTGTATGGGATATGCAATTGAAATTTCATAAGAATCAAAAGGTTCAGTAGTTTCGTAAATTTGTAGAAATAAACGCGTTCAAACTTTTTTTTATAAAAGAAAAATCACAACGAAAATGAACTTACGTTTGATCAGCGATGTCCACGTAATTTTTCAAGAATATTCTTGAATACAGTTATTTTCAGAAAATGTCAAAGAAAGAAGTTCGTTTTTTTCAGTTTCAACGTTGAATCTAGCCTTAATGTTTTTTCAAGTATCTCAAATTAATTGCTATTTCACCCATGTACACAAACACACACAAACGAGCGTGCGCGTTTAAACTCAAGAAACTACAATTTTGTTCCATAAGATTAAAGTACTGACTTTGCAACTTTTTAGTTTTGATTCTCCGCTATATTTATAGTCGTAAACGTATCAGGAAACGGAAATGACCGACGAGGAAACCATTTCTGGCCTCCACTCCGATTTCAATCAACTTTAGGTTTTAAGGGGTTAAAACGGTTTTAAGGGGACGAAAATTGAAGTTACTGTTGGACGCCTCTGATGAAGATATTTCATTCGAATTAATTGAGAGCGTTTGACTTATGGCGAATAATTGATAACGATTAATATCGATTTTTTTTAAAGAAATGAAACGAGTTTTTATTATTTGTCACAGGTATTACTCCTCAATAATTTCCACTCCACGATTCCGATTGAAACTTACTTCGAGATTATGCAATCTTGAGGGTTTTTGAAAAAGTGCCCTTTTAAATTTGGATCAAGAATAATGCATCTCAAATTGAGCGGAATCTGAGGGAAATACCGTGGAATTACGTTTAGACATTTCCTGCAAATATTTCGTTTTTTTCTCAACGCGCAGAAACCAGATTTAATTTTTTTTTTCACATTTCTTCCAAAAGGGATTGATTTCGTAAATGATTTCAAGAAAAATCTTCGAGATGTAAGAATTTATCGGTGTTAAAACTCTGCCAACATTCACCCCTGTAAAAACCCTGTGAAGAAATTGCCAATTGTTGTTCAATTGGTTTCAGTCGAATATCTCGATTATAAATCCTCGAATTTTCAAAAGTCACTCCAGGCTGATTTTCCGACGCGTGGGTATTGCCGAAATGGTTACTTCGTCGAGATCCACGTTGCAATTGCAAATAATTGATCGAACAAAACGCAGCTTTCAAAAAAAAAAGAAACCCGTTTTTAAACGGAAAACTTCATTATTTTACAATGAAGAAATTCCCATGTTTCAAGTACATAAAAAAAACTGCTTAAAATGAAAAGAAAAAAACTGAAAACTTCCGAGGTTAGGAAGCTTCTCGGAGGCATCGCCCTATCTCCTCGTGTGGTTTTCGATCGAACGTTCATAAATTCTGAAACGTGCAACGCGAAAATAAAAAATAACATAACATCATTCCTGAAGAAGAGAGATATCGAACGAATGAGTATTTATAGTTCCTTGTGCCAGGCTTCTCGACAGGACTTGGCAAAACGATTCGATCAATATTTCTTTTCCAACGCTCGTCTCGTATAGAAAGCTTACATTACACACGCTCTAAGAAACATGTAATTGTTACTGAATAATATACGAAAAAAACGAAGGAAGACTTAATGGAAAAAAAATGCGAAAGAAAATAATAAGAATAATGATAATAATAAGTGACAACCTTAACACACGAAAGCAGCTGTGGACTTGCAGAACCAATCACCGATGCAGAACGGATCCGAATCGGAAGGAGAAAGCGGCTGCATTTGCTAGGACGCCCAGGGTTTCGTGCGAGCTACGCGAAGGGACGAAAAAATTTCGACGCGACCATAGCAGGATAAAAATCATAAAAAGATCATAAAAAAATACACACAAACACATACACGAAAGAAAAAAAACAACAAGTTATGTAAAAACGAACCAAAAATCGTCACGCATGAAGTTTTGTGCTGGCTTCTTTTTGACACGAGTGGGCGTCGTGAGCGGTCGTTGGGGTCTCTCAGCATCGAGGAATGCGTTTGTAACGACGCTTTCCGAGTGAAGCGAGACGATGTTTGTTGACATTTGGAAATCGCCCGATGCGAGAGAAACGCAATGGCTGTGAGAGCGGTAGCGGAGCGAGGAAGAAGCGCGAAACAAAGAGAAAAGTGATTCGTAGTAGGCAATTGATTATTACAAATTTAAGACGAAAATAAATCGCGCTCCTAGGATTTCGCAACGTTTTTTCGCACCTAGATAATCGAACGATCGACTGTTTTGAAGCTTTTTGTCTTTCGGTAGCAGGGTGCAATATTTTACCCGATAGGTGTGTCGGAATGAAAGGAGGATGCAAATCCTGGTCCCAACTTCCAATAGCTATGTGTGTTACATCGTTGATTAGGTATTTTTGAGCTGAATGAAAGTTACTGTGGCGCCATGTTCCAAATCTTAGTCCGTTCAGAGTTATTCTTTAAGGGAATGACGAACACGCTGTCGGCCACCTCGAAATTTTAAAAGCCGATTTCTCCCAAACCATTGAACCGATTGGGATGAAATTTCTTTGGTGTACTCAAGAGGCTTGCTCGAAGAAGAACATGCTCGGCATTTTCCCAAATTTTGAAAAAAATTGTGCAGTTTGTGGTTACCATGGGAGAAATTGCGAGCTACACTTCATTCTATTGCACTTTCACAAATTTGCCGAGCATAAGGTTCTGAAGCGGTGAAAAGTACACATTTTGAGCTTTGTTTCATCGATTTTTATGAAAAAATTGCAGAGAAATTGGCTTTTGAAAATTTTCACATAAAGGTGACAAAAGTGTACCATCAGAGCGCAAAATCTTATCGACCGCCAAGAAAATTCAGTTCAGCGATTTTCTCACAGGCGGCGCAGTGAGAGTTTTCAAGTATCAATATATTTTTTGAC
>JAPYZJ010002388.1:0-36068 GCA_030522765.1 Ophioninae sp. B BG-2022a
TATTATATTCGCCATTTTAAATGTTCGGGAAGCGAGAAACACTGATAACAAGCGTCCCAGATTGGATAAACAATCGAGATGTACTTTATGTCCCCGAGGGAGCGACAGCAAAAGTTGTATGCAATGCCCATCGTGCGAACGAGCTATGTGCGACAGGCATAGGGCATACATTTGCATTGATTGCGGGATGGGCATCGAGTATTAAAAAAAAAACTATAAAATAAGTTTAAGAACACTTGTAGTTACCTTGTAAATTTTTTTGAAATTATTTTGAAATTTTTTTGATAATAAAATATCAATAAATTGAATAAAATTGGAGTATAATTTTCTTCAGAAAAGTCCGCACTTCAGATGTTTAAATAAGTATACTTTTTGAAGGGGACAATTATTCCACCTTCGTTACCTTCAAACATGATCTTTCAGGTATATCAAATGATTTTTTTTTTAGCCAAAAATTGAGAACATTATACGAATTTTTGTAAAAAAAAGTCATTTTTTCCGAATTTTGTTTCAATAATTTTTTTTTATTAGAAAAAATGAACCGATTGGAAAATAATTTATGCATTCTTGCAAAAAAAGGCTGAAAATAGACTGTAGAATTTTTTAAAACCTTTTTTTTGCAATTTTTGCATGATTTTTCACTCGTCAAAGTGGGTTTCTCCGTTACGCTTTTCCAAAAACGAATCATGTATTTTTACAGTTTACGAAATTTGCTACAAGTAACGTACTCACCCTTCGTTCTGAAAAGTGCATATTTGAGGAGATATTCTAAATCGAAAGTCGTTTGGTGGCAATATGGACCCCCTTGTTTTTTCGTTAGATTCCACATTAGCCATTCGAGAATAGCTCGAGTTGCGGCCTCTGTATTGTCATTTCTCCACTAAAAGATTTTTATTTCCTCGTCTCAATGCTTCTTTCGCAGTCGGTCGATTCTTAACGATGAATTTCAGGAATATTTTTTTTGTTTTTTTTTTTTTTTTAAGGGGAATCTCACTCTGAGCCAAACCGAACCTTTTTTAAATTCTCGTTCGTTACCGGAGCGTTCCCACGAAAAATGTAATGTCGCAAATTTCTAAACTTAGAACGGTGCCAGCAAATGGGGCATTAAGGCGCTTCGCGATGTTTGTGGTCTTGATGGGAACTCTATGGATTTTCATGGCACTAATACACGCACGTATAGATGGATAGAAAGAAAGTATCTGGAGAGACGAAACTGCGTTGTTGACGCTCGATTTGCGAACAACTTACATATTTAGATCTTGAGCTGTATAGTCCCATTTATAGTGTGTTTGTGTGTGCAAATGGATAGATATTCCGTATAAGAGATCGAGGCCTCTTAACGGCAACCTGAATTCCTGAACTACTTTTCGTTCGTTCTTGATGAGGGCTAAGGATACCCCCTGCCACCCTCATTTTTCTAATACCCATAAATTTATTTAATTCGTTATTGGATTTTTCTTCGGGCACGAAACTTTTTTCTTTTTTTTTTCTGGAGAAACGACTTTTTCGCATAGAAAATAAAACTGGTTGGAGACTGAGCCCAACAACATTCTTTGCGTCTGTAGAAATCCATTTCCAAGCTTGGAATACGGTCAAACCCAATTGGTTAATCAGCGCGGGAAATGTTTTTTTTTTTATAGATAGAAAATCTGCTCGAAAGTGAAAAAATCCAATGATTTGCACAGGTTTCGTCGATGAGGTATTTTTTGCCGGTACAAATATTTCGGTTTTTTTACGAGAAGTTGAAATTATACTGGGTGGATGGACAGAACGAGTTTTTGTATTTAAAAAATTGAAATTACTGTAGTTATGCAGAAGTGGGACTCCAACTCAATTTTGGAGGGAGATCTTTTTTTGTTATAAATTACTTTAACCCGTAATGGTCACTCGGGGTCCAGTGGACCCCAGGCAAGTTTTCTAGGGATATATCATAAAAAGGTCGATTGAGAATCGAAATTGTACTGTCATGTGTTCTTGAACCTACTCCAACACTTTTTAATCGATGGCGATGGTCAAAATGGCGTCAGTTGTTTTGCAGGTAGCAAATAGTGCTGTTCATGAAAATTATATTTTTTTCTTGAAAGTATACTATTTCAAGAGTAACATAGCATAGGTTTTTTACCATATCACAAAAATCAAAATGTATATGAATTTTTCAATGAAAATTTGTTTTTTTTTTGTTCTCTTTTTCTGATTGTTGTTTCGCCATATTCAAATTGTAAAACGAAAGAAAAAACGATTATATTTCTTAAAAAACATATGAAATACTCGTGTAAGATTTGCGTCAATAAATCAAGTAGAACGCAAATTCATAAACGGGCGATTCTTAAAATGAACCTCCCAGAATATACCCAAATAAACCCAAACAACCTCATAACTTATGGAAATAATTAAGGTTTCGGTGTTTGGGTTTGTTTGGGTTTAATAATTAAAAGTGTCAGCCTTCGCCGGCTAAATATCACTAGTGGTGACTAATTAAAGTAATTTATGGCAAACAAAAAATCTCCCGCCAGAATTCAGTTGGAGCCCCATTTCTGCATAATGAACGAAATTACTGCTAAATCGAGTAGTTTGAGATAAATTAACTGTCAATTTGTATTCGAAGAGTAAAAATACATCGAAATAGATTTGGAAAACGAACAAAAAAATTGGAGGTTACATAAACTTTTTTACATTCACATTTGTCTTTTTACACTTCCGAAGAATCAATGTAAAATTAATCATTGGTAACGAAAAAGCCAGTTCGGCCCCTAAAAAAATGACATTTGAACAAAAAAGCCTTATTTGTTATTTAATCTTATCAGACTTCTTTTAATGGAAGCTTGCTCATCCGATTATCGATACTGCAAAGTGCTGCTTACATATATCAAGTGGAAATAAATTGATAGCAATTTCGGGCGAAAAAAAAAGTTATAAACATTTACCGGGAGCTGATGACTTAATCGAAAGACAAATAAACGTGCGCGCGCGCGCTAGTTAATCGTGAACGTGACATCAGCGCGACGATGCGTCAATGAAACGGTCGCGAGCATTCTCATAACCGGCTTTTTTCGATGTAGCCCTTTCGCGTCACGGTCGTTTTTTTTAAATTGACCTTAACTCGTTGTACACTTTACAACGCGTTTTTGCTTAAAATTGAACTGTGCAATGTTGGATAGATTTCCAACCGGAAGTGTCCTTATATACTTTCCAAAAAAGTGCATAGTTTCCGAGTTATTTGCGTCTGTTCGTTAATTGGTGTCAATATGGACCCCGGTCTATACTTCGAGATTCGATAAGGCAGCGTGCGATCGTTAATTACAAAAATTGATGATTATCATCAGTCCTATTGTAAGCAATTAGTAATATTATGTTTGTTGTTATATTTGATGCCCAGCCAGAGAAGTACACGTAGACGATTAAAATATCCCATTTGCGCGTCCCGTGCTCACGCGCCTCGCGATATTCTCCACTCCCACGCGACCCTGTCTCGCGAACACACACACACGAACACACCGATGAATTCAATAGCGTGCGCGCACACAAGGAGCTCTCTCTCTCTCTCTCTCTCTCTCTCTCTCTCTCGAGGACCGCGAGAAAAGATAGCGAGAGGCGCGCGTTCAGTCTTTCCCAGAGACCCACGAGGAACTGACCTCGCTGATTCACGAGAGACGTTCTCTCATCCCATATACCAAGTTCTCTACCTGTACGATATATCAATATCGCAGTGTTCCATTTTACCCCACTGTTCTCACGAATCGACTAAATCGTGCGACGAAATATCTTGGTGAATACACAGTGGTCCATTTCACCCCACCTTAGCTGCGTTTCCACTAAAATACGCAAATTAATTTATCCTGTTAATTCCTAGGTGGTCCATTTTACCCCACCTTAGCTGCGTTTCCACTACGCAAATTAATTTATCCTGTTAATCCCTAAGTGGTCCATTTTACCCCACCCCACCTGCGTTTCCCCCAAATACGCAAACTAATTTAACCTGTTAACTCCTAGGTGGTCCATATTACCTCGCAATCTTGAAAAACGCAGTGACCGCTCAAATTACCGTACAGTTTTGGAGTCCGCCGCATTCGAACAGGTGTCCACGCGAGTTCGAAACTCGGTGAGAAGCGGACAACGAAATCCCAAGTGCTACGTCGCGATGAAAAGTATTTACGTACGAATTTATTTGGAAGGATCGCTCGGAGATTTCTCCATTTTTCCTTGTTTTTTACAATCGACGTAACAAGTGTATGTGTGTGTGTGTTTTTAACGAAAGAGTGATTCAAAAAAGTGTCGAGTGTGATGTGTCGTGTTTTTTCGTAATTGCAACAATTAATCGTACCTTCTTTTTTTTTTATTAACGCTTAATCAATTAATTGAAAATCGATGGCTACGGTTGATTGATCCGTCAAAAGTTGCTTAGCAAAATGATTAATTCGAACGATTAGTAGGTCAGTGAAAGTTGATTGACGATCGGATGAATTAATCGATTTATAAGCCGGAGGACGTTTCGACGTTTTCACTCGAGAAACGTCAGCCCTTGTGACAGCGTCATTATCGACCGCATCATCGTAATAATCACGTGGCTGTCATTCGTAAAAATAGCCGGCGTGTTTGTGTGCATCAAACATTTCGAGCTCGCGCTTGACACTCGTATTTTTTTTTTTATGACGACACGCACGAGCACGAAACCACACGATATAAATTTATCGATCCTTTGAAAAATGAATTATCTCGATGGCGATTCTTTTTTTTTTTTTATGCGAATTTATTTTTGCACGTATGAGTTTGTGTTCGTTTTTTGAACTTGCGAATTTTCTTCGCTCGATTATTTTCGATGTCATTTATTGATTATTTTATTCGATTTGATACGAATTTATTATTGACTTTCTCTTTTTTTTCCTTGGTTTGATACGTATCACATAATTTATGTGTATACGATTGTAGGAAAAAAAAAAGAAACTACGAACGGGTCGAAAAATCGTGACTAATAATTTTCACTCGGAGAGGAAAACGTGACGGGAGTTGACGGTGGCACACTTGTAACGGGTTCTTATATTATGGATTAAAAAAAAAAAGCGGTCGACGATAAACCGTGTAATCTCGTGCCTGCGATTAAAAGACCTTGAAATAGATTACATCGTACCGCAGACTCAAGAAAAACCGCCAACTGCATTGAAATTGTGCACGTCTACAATTTATTTCGAGTATGGAAAAAAGTATCGTAATTTCGACAGGAGTTTCACTCTGACCTCCTTTTCAATCGCTGCTTTAACTCCGAGCGAGTTTTTCGATCAATCATTTTTCACCAAGCTCAACCCACATAGTTTTACAGAAGAGTTAATATCCCACCGATCGTCTCTCTACATTTTTTTTCGTAAAGGGCCTAGATTTCGAGATACGTCAAAGCAAATGTGGATTGACATCAATATGGACCCCCTGCTGTTTTTCTCCCGTATTTCTTTTTGTATTACGTTAATTATTTTATTTTAAAGATAAATAGATTACCATACTTATTAACCTTTATTAGCAATTGTTTTCATTATTTTCTCTCATTTTTTATTAATTATGCTATTATTATTATTTTTATTGATGAGCGGGTTTTTCGACCAATAATTTTTCATCAAGCTTAACCCACATAGTTTTATAGAAATATTAATATCCAACAGATTGACTCTCTGTATTTTTTTTCGTAAAGGGCCTAGATTTCGAGATACGTCAAAGCAAATGTGGATTGACATCAATATGGACCCCCTGCTATTTTCCTTCCGTAATTCTTTTTGGATGACGTTAATCATTTTATTTAAAAGACGAATAGATTGTCCTACTTATTAATGATTATTTGCAATCGTTTTCATTATCTTCTCTAATTTTTTATTTATTACGCTATTATTATTATTATTTTTATTGTTGTAGAGTGTAAAGGTATAACATTAGGAAAAATAATAATTCCTTCGAGGACTCGAACATTTTATTATTATAACAAACACGAGTGTGCCATTTGATATCCGAGATCACACGATGACTCTACATTCCATTCGTGAATGTCTCCCGAGCAACTTGTATGAACGTATCTCCACGGGGGGTAACGCGGATCCTGTCTCGGTAAACTACACTCGAGACATATACGGGCGATTTTCTTACGTATGTGCATACCCGCGTACCCGTAGCGTCTAGCACGAAATCGATAGTTTTCACTCACTTTGCCGAACAGTAACAAAAACGTCGTCGAAAAACCTCTACTTGAAGCAGTAAAGAAGTTTGTTTGGGTTTGGAAGAAGCAGTTTGAATATTTTCGATAACTATGCAAATTTGATAATTTAGAAGAAAAAGAACGTAAGCAAATTTGATGCTCATTGAGACAGAGTAAAAATAACAGTAATATCAGCTGATTCATATTGCCACCCATTTTTTATTTGAAGTGTAACTGAATTATTGCCTGGTCCATATTGCCCCACGTTTCGTTTTCGATGCATCGAAATTGTCGCCTGGTCCATATTGCCCCACATTTCGTTTTCGATGCAATGGAATTATCGCCTGGTCCATATTACCCCACATTTCGTTTTCGATGCATCGAAATTATCACCTGGTCCATATTGCCCCCTATTTTCGTTTTCTATGCAACGGAATTATCGCCTGGTCCATATTGCCCCCTATTTTTGTTTTCTATGCAAAAAAATTAACGCCTGGTCCATATTGCCCCACATTTCGTTTTCGATGCAACGAAATTATCTTCTGGTCCATAATGTATCCATTTTACGTTCTCAATTCCAAATGGAATTGTTTCCATTGACATAAACGTCAAAACTTTTTTCATCCAGACCGAGGCTTATGCGCGAGGAGAAAAATCGTTAAAGGTGTCTTTTCGTATCGTGCCTGTCGCAACGTTCTTTCCAATGAACGCGTTTCTGTACTCTTGATGAATTCATTTGAACCCAAACAAACCCAAACAAGTTCTTCCTGTTTTTTTTTCCTCCCATCTTTTCTCACATTTTGAAAAATTTTTCGTCACAGAATTTCTTCGAATCCGCGAATGCAACGACGATAAATTTTCCGTCCCGAACGGTCCGGGACAAATCCGAGAATCCGCGCGAACACGGGGAAGAAAAAAAGAATCAGGAATGCCGAAAAAAATGCCTCACCTGAGCGGTCGGCAATCGGACGACGACGATAACCTTGAGAACTTTAGTGATTTCATTTCTTCTCCATCGTTTTCTCCGCAACGTTTGGCCTGACGTGAAAAAAATAGTGAAACACTTTTTTTTTTTCTCGGACGTCACGAAATATCGAAAAACATCGCAATATCGAAGAGGCACACGAATCTGCCAAGTGCAACGATTTATGCATGAGGTTTTCCCTCTTTAATTCACTTTTTATTTCTCTGGAACGGAACTTGCGGTTTGTGTGCATTTTTGAGTGGCTCGTTTTTTTTTTGTTTTTTTTTCGCTTTTTTTTTTTTGGAGTGACACATAGACACCTGTGAGATCAGCAAGGTGGAGCCATGATTACCGAATGGGTGAGCTTCCATCATCTTTAAGTCTTTTTTTTTATCCCTTTGCCTCGTGCGGTTTCGCTTTTCCAGTAACTTTATTTGGATTTTTTTACACCCCAAGATGAGGGGGTGCTGAGCAAAGAGAAAATCTTATAGCTTCGAACAATAACGTGTAAAAAAATTGAAAACTCCAAATCACATTAAGACAAAATGGTAACATTTTATTTTTATATTGTTTTAAATATAATAACCCAAACAAACCCAAACAAATCCAAATCGCATTAAGAAAAAGTGGTAACATTTTATTTTCATCTTATTTTAAATATAATATCATTTTTTAATAATTTAACGATATAATAATAATTATTACAATAATAAATATAAACAACGGTAACAAAGGGTTTGTTTGGATTTATTTATTATTATTTTTTAGTATTATTTTTGTATTAAATTCAATTATTAATCTAAATTATTTTCTTCATTCCAATTTGTTATTATTTTTAATTTAATTATTATCATTTGAGTTTCATTATTATTAACGATAATAAAGGGTTTTTAAGTATTTTACAAATGATAATGATAATAATTATAAATAAAAACAACAATAGGTTATAATAAAGGGTTTTCTTTACCCTTTATTATTATTTTTTATTATTTTTATTATTTATTTTAATTTTTTTTATTTACCATTTAATTATTATTATTATCAATAATAATGAAGAGTTTTCTTGGGTTGCAGTATTGAACAAATAATAATGATAATAATAATATACGATTGTTAATCTTGATGATGCCGATATTTGATTCCCTCTCTCCTGAACCAAAGTGTCGAGCAGCTGCTCGAGGATTTAGTTGTCTTACGACTGCGAGTGCGTTAAAAAAAATGTTGGCAATATGAGGTCAGCGTCACAGAAGCAGCGAGGAGAATCTTAAAACGCCTACAGTTTACGCTCACTGACATCATCCTGCCGGTTTTTGCGAAGGAGAGAAAAAAGAGAAAAAGAGAGATAGAGAGAGAGCCGGCTTTTTTATTTTTCCACTAAGAGGGGGGGGAAAAAAAATAAACATTCCGTACTCATTTTACAAGATTTCTCGGGGGGCTGCGAAATATTCTCTCGGTGAGTGGCAGTATTCCATTCGAGAAGATGATCCATCTGGGCTCCATCGAGATTGAGACTCGCGCCACTCTTTTTTTTTTTCAGCTCTGTTAAGTTTTCGCGGTTCGTTAAAAGTTCGTTTTTTTTTTTTTTTGTGATTTTTTTTTCATTATTAATGTTTCCAGCGAATCTTTATTGCTCGAACGTTGAAGAATAAAAATGGACGATCTTGAACCAAACTGCGTGAAATAGTACTACTTTTTTAAAATGTGATTTTTTTTTTAACACCTTTAGATTGACGCGAAACTGGGCTGTATTGCGTTTCATTTTTTTTATTTAATATTTTAAAAACAGTTATTCAAGATTTTGTTCCATTATTTGTTTTTTTATTTATTGGAAGTTCTGTAATAAAAATTATTTCTTTTGTTTTTATTTTATCACTAATAGAGAAAACAAATCAAATATTTTAATGAACTTTTTTGGAAATGTCATGTGATCGAGCAATCCTTCAATAAAGACCGAAAGAATTACCTTGAGATCGCGGTAATTTTTTTAAGGATTTAATTTTGATAGGAAAAATTGGATTGGAAGATTTAGGGAAAAAGGGGTGAGCTGAATAAAATGATGTTTGAAAAAGATGGTAACTCAAAATTTTCTGTTACTTATTTGAATTATTATTCATTAAATATTATTTCAACGGTTTATTATTACTTTTATTTTCACTTATTTTGAGTTTAGTTTTATTTTGATTTTTTTTCAACATTCTTTACACTTTTTTTAATTTATTATTTATTTTCAAAATTAGCCGAGCCGTTTATTGCCAATTGAGACTGTAAGTTTATCACGAAGATACGTAGTCACATTTTAGTGGTTTTTCCGTTCCAAAATATTAAAAAAATACGAAATAAACGAATTTCAATAAATAGAAATAAATTAAAAATACGTTAATTCCTGATTAAAAGAATGTAAGCAAGGATTGTCAAAATACGAAAAGAACGAAATTCAATAAATATAAATAAATTAAAAATACGTTGATTCCTGATTAAAAGAATGTAAGCAAAGATTGTAAAAATACGAAATAACCGAATTTCAATAAACATAAATGAATTTAAAATACATTAATTATTGATAAAAAGAACGTAAGCAAGGATTGTCAAAATACGAAATAAACGAAATTCAATGCATATAAATAAATTAAAAATACGTTAATTCCTGATTAAAAGAATGTAAGTAAGGATTGTCAAAATACGAAATAAACGAATTTCAATAAATATAAATAAATTAAAAATACATTAATTATTGATAAAAAGAATGTGAGCAAAAGATTGTCAAAATACGAAATAAACGAATTTCAATAAATATAAATAAATTAAAAATCCATTAATTATTGATAAAAGGATGTAAGCAAGGATTGTTAAAATTTGAAATTTACCAGTCATTGTATTTGATAATACGAAATTCTACGCTGCGATAAGATAAGACCAATGCGAAATATCCAACTCGCAACTTATCAGTATCTATTCGTCGAATTAAATCTCGAGAGTGATTTTTTTTTTCGGGTACTTTTTTTTCGAGCCCGATATAGTACGAGTGCGAGGAAGGGTGGGGGAAGTAAATTTTCAGCTCGCGCTAGTTGCGTCATACACGCGTGTGCACACAGGTGAAAATAACGAGAGTATTGGCGCAACTATGTACATACGCGATCCATTGTTTTCCCGATAAGTCGAGCCTGTCGACCGCACTCTGCTCCTCGAATACGTAATGTCGTATCTATGATTCTTTTTTTTTCTTTTTTTTTCCCTCGACTTATTTTAAACATTTTTTTTCTCTCTTCGATTCGTTGCGATGCCTCGACACTTTGCGATCACCGGCCTCAGTAATATTCCGACTTTGCTTCCAGTGAAAACGATCGCGCTCTGTTTTTTTTTTTTTTTGAAAAATTTTTTTAAGAAATTTTTTTAGAATGTTTGGTTTTGAGAATTCTTTTTAGAAATTTTTTTAGAATGTTTGGTTTTGAGAATTCTTTTTAGAAATTTTTTAGAATGTTTGGTTTTGAGAATTCTTTTTAGAAATTTTTTTAGAATGTTTGGTTTTGAGAATTCTTTTTTAAGAAATTTTTTATTAGGGTGTTCGTTTTTTGAGAAATCTTTTTTTAGAAATTTTGTTTTTTAGGATGTTAGGTTTTTGAGAAAACACATTTTTTTTTAGAAAATTTTTTTTTTTAGAATTTTTTTTTTAGAATTTTTTTTTGGTGCTGTGTGTCTCGAGGACGGTTCGCAATTTTGCAATGCGTTGCGTTAATTGCGAATATATCGCTGCTATTCTTTCGGTGAGTCTCCCGTCGCAAATACTCAAATTGGACTTTGAAAAAAAAAGTTCTAAAATTCGCCGTCTAAAGTTTTGAGAAATTAGAAAAAATTCGAAAAATTGACTTTTTAAGAAAGTAGAGTAATCGTATACTAAACGTGAAGTGAAATTTAACGAACTACCGGTATTACGCAATAATCAAGTATTGCAATTAGTTAATAGTTAATTAGTTCAATTATCGCATCGTCATTAAAGTCATTCGTTCTTTAAACCGTTATCACTCGGTCTTATTGTAGAGCCGGAAGCACTCGGACCGTTCACACTGAAAATTAACTACGTTTGTTTTGACACCTTGACACCAACTCCAAAAACGATTGATTTTTATTATGAAATTATGATTTAATTTATTAATTATTATTAAACCATTCAATTGATTATAAAACTATTCAATTAATGAATTATTATAAAACCATTCAATTAATTATGAACCTATTGAATTAATGAATTATTATAAAACCATTTAATTATTTCTACTGTTTTGTGCAATTTTTGTTTATTTAATTATTTTTGACAGCCTTGTGTACTTTTCTTTACAGCTGAATTTAATTTCCATTTTAACGTTTTTTTTTTCAACATTAGACACTTTTTAAACATTATAAAACACTTTTAAAACAAACAAAAGCACTTTTTAACCCGTAATGGTCACTAGGGGTCCAGTGGACCCCAGGCAAATTTTGTAGGGATATTATCGTAGAAAGGTCGATTGAGAACCGAACTTGTGCTGTCATGTGTCTGAACCTACTCCAACACTTTTTAATCGTTGGCGATGGTCAAAATGACGTCAGTTGTCTCGCAGGTAGCAAATAATGTTGTTCATGAAAAATTATATTTTTTTCTTGAAACATACTATTTCAAGAGTAACACAGCGTAGGTTTTTTCTGCCATATCGCAAAAATCAAAATGTATATGAATTTTTTCAAAAAAAAAATTGGCCTTTTTTGTTCATTTTTTCTGATTATTTTTTCGCCATATTAAAATTTCAAATGAAAGAAAAAACGATGGTAATACTTGAAAAACATATGAAATAAAATATTCGTGCAAGATTTGCGTCAATAAATCAACAAGTTTTCGGCGTGGGGTCCACCAGACCCCGTGTGACCATTACGTGTTAAACACTTTTAAACAAACACTTTTTAAACATTACCAAATTTTTTTTAAACACAAACTTGCTTCTCTTTTAAAAGTCGTACGAAAAATGAAATTTCTCTTTTTTTCGATTTTTTTATTTACGCGACATATTTATTTTTTTTGTCATGCCTCGAGGCTTCGAGGAAATTGATATTCGTTAGAAAACGGAGGAGGGTAGCAATGCGGACGGTTTGGTACATTCGTGAAAGTGAAATTGAGGCTTTAATAGCGAGCGTTGGATACGCCGTACGGTCGAGTCGGGGCAAAAAGTTGCGCCATTATTTCAGAGCCTCGAATCATTGACAGAGATCTATATAATTTCCGTTGAATGACAAAAGAAGTGCAAGGGTGAAAGCAGCGCGCGCCTCTGTCGTGCATTGTTCGAAAGAATAAACGAGAGAGTGGTCCGCAATGTGGGTATGCCCGTTACCCAACTAATAATCATAATAATCATAATAATCATAATAATCATGCAAATAGTAAACGATCACAATGAGAATCCATAATGTTGAATAAATTAAATAATATCGCGTTGTGAACGACGAGAAGAAAAAAAAATTGATTTTTTTTCGCTTTGGTATAACGACTTTCATGCAAGGAATCGAAGCTCTCCGTGAATGTGACTCGTATAGCGACAAAAATCTTATTTTTCATAATAAGAATATTAATTTTTATTTATTTGCCGAATTTTTACGGTACAAATAAAATCGTTGAGTAATGTATCATTATTTAAAATTGAAACTATTTTTTAAGTATTTTTAAAGTATATTTAGTTCAAGCAGTACATATGAAAATAAACAAATAAAACGTGAGACATTTACAAATTGTTGAGTTTTAGTGTTAACATAATTTTAATTATAATATTTTATAATTGTTGCATTTTGGTGACGAAATTCATTAAAATATCGTTTTCTCAATAATAAAAAACGATTTATTAACGCAATAATAATTATAAGAAAATCCTATGCGTTGGTCTAGTGGCCAGCACGCCATAGGCTAGTTCTATAAAAATAACAAAATAAAGTATAAAACATTTACAAGTTGTTGAATTTTAGTGTTAAAATAATTGAAGAAATAATATTAAATAATTGTTGTATAATTATAACATTTTATTGCCGAAATTCATTAAAATATTATTTTCTCAATTCAATAATCTCAAAAAACGATTTATTAACATAATAATAATAATAATCATAATGAAATCCAATACAAAATCCAATATCCTAGTGATAGAGAGAAACACAAAAAAAGAGCGAGTCGGATAAAATGAGGAAATCCACAAGGGTATACGTTGAAAAATAAAGAATGATAAAATAATATTATTATTATTTATAATAATAATAGTCATAATTATTGATAATAATTAATAATTATATTAAAAATTCTTAATAATCGTTAATAATTCATTATTAATATTATTTATAATAAACAATAATATTTTATAACCTGGGAAATAAATAAAATATTTTTTGAGACCTCGTATTCTTAAATCATAATCACTATGCTCAAAAGAGAAAATTCATTTTTATCATCAGAGTATAAAATATATATGATAGTCTAGAATGATTATTCCTAGGCTGAAAAATAAATTGAGAAATATTACGACGTATGAAAAAGTATAATGCTCCCGCTGAAAAAAAAGTACTTGTCGAGAATCTTAATTAGCGATGGGAGAGGAAGGGGGCTAGAAAAAAAAGCGAACAATACATCCGTTATGGATCGAATTGTCATTACGTTTCATTTTCGAAAGCTCGCCTCGGTAAAATAATGTTCCGAGTCGCTCGTTTGCCTATCTCCTGATTACTTTTTTTTTTTCTCATTTCTCGCTCAAGAAATTTTGTTTACGCGAGTAATAAAAACCGACCAAAAAAAAAGGCTCGGGGGAGGGGGCTATTCTATACGAAACCAAATACGGTTTTTTTACGAATTTTTTTTTTACGGATTTTTTTTTTACGGAGTATTAAATTGCGTTTTATTCTAAAGTTACACACACGTGTCTTTTCTCGATAATGCGTAGGAGACACGCGAAAGAAAGCGTTGCCCCCTTGCCTTTCTCCCCTCTCAGCTCGCTCCAGCGATTTGCTGAATTAGCATAAATTAGCCCGATACTTCTGAGACCTTGCAATTGATACTTTAATAAAAAAAAAAAGGTCCGTGCAGTAAAGAGTTTATAAAATAAAAAAATAAAAAAATTAGGGGGCCATCTATTCTGCCACGGGTTTTCCACAGTTTCCCCGTGCCCCTGGAAAATCATTGATCGTAACTTTTGCATCGTTGGGACGAAACATTTTATTCACTTTTCATTCTGATTATTATTAAGATGGCATATTGCAAAATTTGGGTTGGGCAGAATATGAAAATTGTTGAGATCGAAATTCGCAACGTTGAGACGCAACAAAAATTATCATTTTCAAATTGATCTTTTTTTGGTTCACTGAAATCGTAAGTAAAATACCTCAATAATTTTACAAATCTTTATTTTGATAACTCAGAATTTTAATCTGGGACAAAATATTTCGCAAAATAATGGATCTAGGAAAATAAAAAAATGAGAAAAGAGATGTCATTGCAACGATGCGAACTTCGAGTCTGTAATAATTAGCACGTATATTGTATTTATATTAGATTAATTTTTTTATTTTGAATTTATATTCCTATATTTACTTATATTTTTTATATTTATATTTTTATTTCGAAAAAATAGTTTTTTTTCTATTTTGAATTATGTATTTTTAAAAAATATATAAGAAACCACACAAAAAATCATCAATTAATGCTGCCTCGATTCTTTTAGAAATTTTGAAAAAATAGTTCGAAAAATCGACAAATAAAAATCTTTAAATAAATATCAATTCACATGGTATTCTGTTGATGCGCCCTAATAAATATTAAATATAAAATTTCTCAATTGTACAAAAAAACCTTAAAAAAATTGTTCGTTTCCTACAGAAGTAACACTTCCAAATATTTACCAGAATTTTTCATAAATCGTTGAATAAGAATCTTCAAAAATGCTCGAACGATTTCGTACCTCGAAACGAAATGGGAGGCAATTTGGGAAATTGAAAAAAATCATTTTCGTGCATCCAGACGATGCAAACTTACATTTTATTAAAAAGGCTTTTACTCCGAGGGCGGGGGAGAGGGGGGGGGGGGGGTAAAAAAGATCAAAAATAAACTAAAAAAAAAAAATCAGAAAAAATATTTATGAATTTTCGTGCTCAGCTGAGTAAACTATAAATTTTTTTGTACTTTTGAATTTTCAGCTGGACACATGGTTTCGACCGAAAAAATCCGGTCGCGGTGGTGGGGTCAGAAGTGGCACTGGCCTCAACACCGTGCCCCGTCCAAATTCCGGGGACGATTTCGACGAGATCGAGCAGCAGCGCTCGATCATCGAGAGAATGGACGAGGAAGCGATGAACGAACGTTTTGAAAAAATGCTGGTGAGCCAAAAACTCTTTTTTTTTTTTACTTAATTTTTTTTATTTAATTTTACCTTTTTTAAGGTTTAATATCTAATTTTTTTTAATTCAGTTTTCTTACGGTCTAAGTTGAATCCGTGGGAAACAAAAAATTGAATTTCCGGTCGAACGATTTCACAAAAGGACGGAAAGTTTCATTAACGCAAAGTCCTCAAATTTGGAATTTTATTACTAAAAAACTAAACGGTCAATAAAGTTCGTATTTCGGCAAAAAATTAATAAACGAGTAGTCACCCCAAACAAACCCAAACAAACCCAAACAAAAATTTCAAATCCGAAAGTTGGAATTTTCGTAATGATCGTACTTTCTTAATTTTTTTCGGGACTGATTTTTTTGACTCGAAAATTTTGACAGGCCAACATGAATTTGACCGAAGAGAAGAAAGAGCCCCTTCGACAGCAAACCGAAACGAAGAAGAAGGAGATGCTCGTACTTCACTACAAGGGCAGCATACAGGAAAATCGATCGAAGTTTGACAAACCGGCTGATTACATCCAATACCTGGCTCAACCCGATTTAAGCGTCAACAAGATTTACAGTTGTATCGAATCACTCAGAATAGCACTGACGAATAATCCTCTCAGTTGGGTCCAGGAATTCGGCACCAAAGGCCTCAAACAAGTACTGGCCACGCTCAATGAATGTTACAGAAAGTAATATCCCTTTTTAATATCTCCTGATTGAACGAAGGATGTACTGGAGAACCAAAAAAGAAAAAAAAAAAAGATAAAACGCAAAATTTTGGATTCATTAAAAAAAGTCGTTTTGCAAAATACAGCGAAGCACAGTCGTTCATAGTCAACGAAACATTTTTTTACATGCCCAAATTTTTTTTGCCGGTTTTTTAGGATTGAGAAATATTTTTTTAAGGGTTTTTAGAATTTTTGGATTTTTTTAAGCATGTATAAATTCGGTTTATAGAGTTTTTTCGAATTTTTTAAATTTTGTTTGAAATTTTTACGTGTCCAAATTATTTTTTGGTGTTTTTTTAGGTTAAGATATATTTTTAGGGTTTTTCGAATTTTTGGATTTTTCAGAAGTTTATAAATTCGGTTTATAAGGTTTTTCGAATTTTTTAAATTTGTTTTCGGAGTTTTTATTTGATTTTATAATTTTCAAATTTCGTCCGGAATTTTTATTCGAATTTATGATTATCAAATTTCGTTCAGAATTTTTCCATGTCCAAATTTAAAAAAAAGTTTTTTTTTTAGGATTAACAGATATTTTTAGGGTTTTTAGAATTGTTGGATTTTTCAGAACTTTATAAATTTAGTTTATAAGATTTTTAGAATTTCTTAAATTTCGTTTCGGAATTTTTATTCAGATTTATAATTTTTTAATTTCATTCGGAATTTTTATGAAAAGGTTTTTAAAATTTAGAAATCTCTGAAAAAAAGTCCGAAAATTCTAAAAACCCTAAAAATATTTTTGATTCATAAAAGATTCTTGTTTAGGGATTTTCTAAATAAAAATTCGAAAATATGATTTTGAATATTGATCGTAATTAAAAGTGAAAGCTTTTTTCGCATTCCAACGATGCAAATTCAAATCATATGTGTGGGACTTTGTGTTAAAAAATTTACATGCTTCATGTTGGAGTGGAGTTTGTCGATGCGAGTCCTCCCGTACATCCTTGAATTGTTTCGCGAGAATCATCTCACTGCAATAACGTTGACTCGTCAATGATGAAATTATTATTCATTCTCTATTTCATTGTTCCATTGCAGTGCCCTCGTGCATTACGATAGGTAAATTTGTGAGAAAAATGCACGCACAGACTAACGTTTTTTTTTTTTTTTTTCGTTGCGAATTTCTTAATCATACCCCACATTTTTTTGATATTTTTTGTTCGTTATTTCCGCATTGTCGTAGCGCTGCAAAAATTTGTGTGCCGAAAGTTTTCTTTTATGAGAGAAATATATTTTTATTTTTCAGATATATTTTCCTTGAATTTCACATATTTATTGATTTTTCGAGTAAATTTTAACAAAAAAATATTAATAGAAAACTATATAATTTATTTCTAGTAAAAAAAATAAAATAAAAAATTAAAGAAATATAAATAAATAAATTAGAAAATGAGACGTTTTCTAATAAAAAAAAATCTTTGTGACAAAAAATAAAAGATATTAATTAACTCGATTACAACAAAAAAGCGATGATTATTTTTTATCACGAAACAAAATGAAAATTTAGTTAATATTAGGTTTTTTAACGATTTTTTTGCTGTTTGACAAAGTGTATAATATTCATTCGAACGAACTCTTTCTGCTCTGAAAAAAACTGTGCTAATAGCCTTTTCGAGTAATTTAATTTTTTATTACTTTTGAGGCTTTGAAATGGAATATTAAAAGCAACATTTACGACACCTGTTTTTCTTCGTTTTTTATCGAGGCCAAAAAGCTGCTGAATCAGCCCGGAAAATTTGCAACGTCAAAAATGTTGTCGAAAATCCGAAAAGCAGGTGTCGAAAATGCAGCTTTTTACTTCCGGATATTTTCAACCTCAAAAGTAATAAAAAAAATAAAATACTCAAAAAGACAGCACAGTTTCGTATAAATTACTCGAAAAATCTCTATCGAATTATTCACTTTATCAAACCGCAAAAAAAATTGTAGAAAAATTTAAAAAAATATATAAAAACGCTACGAATTTATTTTCCAACTTAATAAAATGAAAACAAATATAAAAAATGGATTTTTGTTTTAAATTCTCCTTCCGAGCAGAGGAAAGAAATTAAAAGCACTTTTCTGCACAAATTTTTGCGGCAGCTTTTCGTCACGCTTCGTTGATTTATTTTTCATGCCGCTAAAAATATTTCCGATAATTCGATTTGTCGAGCATGCTTGAATTTTTTTCTTGTTTTTTTGTTCCCGTAGCGACAATCGATACGAACGAATACAATACGAGTGCATAAGATGTCTCAAGGCGATAATGAACAATACGGTTGGCATAAAAGAGATGCTGGCGCATCACGAGGCTCTGACTATCGTCGCGCGCTCGTTGGAACCGAGCAAACCTTCGGTCATGTACGAAGCCGTCAAACTACTCGGCGCCGTTTGCCTCATATCGAGCGACAGCCACAAAAAAGTCCTCGACGCGATTACCATGAATGGCGAATTCAAGGGACGTGAAAGGTTTCTCCCGATTGTTCAGGGTCTCATGAACAAACAGAATGAAAATTTGAGGGTAAGTAAATTGGTATACAATTTGCAGGCTAACCCCTTAAGGACACGACGAACATTACCACGTGACACACGAGTGTGAGAGAGATAGTCGGGACGTTTTAAACCGCGATTTCTCAAGAATGGAACGTTTTTATTCAAAATGGCGACTGGGGCGCCCTCGGTGCCATCGTCCTGAATGCACTCAACAAATTTCGTACCGATCGGTTGAGCCGTTTTAGAGAATAGTGCTTTCAAAATTTCGAAGTGGACGGAAGCATTTCTTGGTTTCTCGTTGCGATTTCTCAAGGATTAAACATTTTTATCAAAAAACGACGAGCAGGAGGCCCTCGGTGCCATCGTCCTGAATGCACTGAACAAATTTCATACCGATTGGGTCAGCCGTTTGAGAGAATAGTGCTTTCAAAATTTCGAAGTGGACGGAGGAGTGTTCGCGGTTTCTCGTCGCGATTTCTCAAGAATGAAACGTTTTTATCCAAAATGGCGACTGGGGCGCCCTCGGTGCCATCGTCCTGAATGCACTCAACAAATTTCGTACCGATTGGTTCAGCCGTTTGAGAGAATAGTCGTTTCAAAATTTCGAAGTGGATGAAGAAGTGTTCTTCAAGCCTTTAAGGCAGGAAGACCATTTACAGATTTGAAAAAAAAATCGTTTTGTTTTCATAAATTGATAGTTCAATTTCTTAAAAATATTTTGTTCAATTTTTACAGCGGAATTCGAAAAATTGTTGGAGTTTTTGTAAAAAGACGACAAGAACGTTCGTGAAGAGTAAACAGAGATATATGCGACTTTGGTAGCTTTTTTTCTCAAAACTATGTTTTTCCCAACTGCTGGAATTATTACACCGAAACTATTCCACCGATTTCGATGAAATTTGTCACGCACCTTCGTTACATCATCAGTTTATTGGTGAACTTAAATATTATTTTGAATTCCAAAAATAAAATCTACTTTTGCCTTCAAATATAGAAAAAGTTTCGTGAAAAATCACGAAATTGACTTTATTAAGCTGCCATTTGCGGAATTCTGCACATATTTCAAAAATCCTGGTTCACCATCAGCGTACGGGTTTTGCCTTTAAGAATCATTTTGATTTTTTTATTTCCGATAATTACAGCGTGAGGGATGACGCCAGCAGTTTTGACATTTTTTTAAATCTTCTAAACCCTAATGTAGACAATGGGCAATTTGCATGAAAAAAAGTGTTTATATTTTTATCAAACAATTAAAGTATGAAACGAAACATATTTGAAAATTCAAATTTCTGTGAGTATTCCTTCCATGAAAAAAAAAATCATAAGAAAACCGATTATTTTCGAGCTTGTAAATAGTCTTCCTTTAGTAAATTAATATATTTTTAATAAATAAAAAAAAAAGAAATTCTAAATTTTGTTTCATACGAACTTGCGTCATTTAATTCGACTGCCTTAAAGCAATATCGTGAAATCTTTTTTTCAGTAAGCAAAAAATAAAAATCAGAAGATTGTCACAAGTTTGATTGAAAAAAAAAATTGTCACAAGTTTTATTGAAAAAAAAAATTGTCACAAGTTTTATTGAAAAAAAAAAATTATCACAAGTTTTATTGAAAAAAAAAAGAATTATCACAAGTTTTATTTAAAAAAAAAAAAAAATGTGGTAACGATGAATTTTCGCGATTCCAGGTCGTCTGTCTACAGCTGATAAATTCCATAATATCGTCCGCCGAGGATTTGGACTTCCGGTTACACCTGAGAAACGAGATAATGCGAATCGGTCTCGCGGACATTCTCGAGTCGTTGGAACGCGACGATTCTGAGGATTTAACGACTCATCTGAAGATCTTCAATCGCGACAAAGAGGAAGATTACGAAGAATTCGTGCAGCGTTTCGATCACGTTAGATTCGAGCTCGACGACGTCAACGATTGTTTCGAAGTCGAAAAAAATCGTGTTATGGATACACCGGCCGAGCCTTATTTTCTCTCGATATTGCAACATCTGTTGTTCATAAGAGACGACGCACTCGTTAGGCCGGCTTATTACAAATTGATCGAGGAATGCGTATCCCAAATCGTTTTACATCGCTCGGGATGCGATCCGGATTTTAGCGCGACAAAACGATTTCAAATCGACGTTCAACCACTCATCGACACGCTCGTGGAAAAATCGAGAGCCGAGGAGGAACGACAATTGGTCGAAATGTCACAGAAACTCGAAGCTGCGATTTCGAGCAAACAGGAAGCAGAGGCTAAGCTACAACACGCCGAAAACAAAATTCGGGAATTGGAACACGCTGGCCCGAGACCTGGACTGGCGGTACATTTTTTTTTTCATCAATTTATTCTTATTTTTTATTTATTTATAATTAATCAGATTTATGGGGTTAAAGAGGAAAATTATGGGGCCTTATGGGGAGAATTATGGGGCTTTAAGGGAGAATTATGGGACTTTATGGGGAGTATTATGGGGCTTTATGGGGAGAATTATGGGGCTTTATGGGGACAATTATGGGGCTTTATGGGGAGAATTATGGGGCTTTATGAGGAGAATCGTGGGCTTTATGGGGATAATTATGGGGATTTATGGGGAGAATTATGGGGCTTTATGGGGAGAATTATGGGGCTCTATGAGGAAAATTGTGGCCATTATGAGGAGTATTATGGGGCTTTATGGGGTGAATTGTGGGGCTTTATGGGGAGGACTATGGGGCTTTGTGAGGAGAATTATGGCTTTATGGGGAGAATTATGGGGCTTTGTGAGGAGAATCGTGGGCTTTATGGGGATATTTATGGGGCTTTGTGAGGAGAATCGTGGGCTTTATGGGGATATTTATGGGGCTTTATGGGGAGAATTATGGGGGCCTTTATGGGGAGAATTATGGGCCTTTATGGGGAATATCAAAAATTACTATTTTTAATTCTTTTGCATAAAAGCCTATATTTCAAATAATCGAGATTTTGGTGACCATCGAATTTATTTATATTGATTGTTTTCGTTATCTTGTATTCGGAAATGAAAAGTACGTATCGACGATTTGCAGAAAGTCGGAGGTGGTCCACCGCCACCACCGATGCCAGGAATGGTTTGTCCGCCGCCTCCACCGATGCCTGGCATGGCCGGTCCTCCTCCGCCGCCTATGCCAGGAATGGGAGGACCACCGCCACCACCGATGCCCGGAATGTCTGCTGGGGGACCACCCCCGCCACCAATGCCCGGTATGGGCCCTCCACCGCCCCCGATGCCGGGTATGGGACCGCCACCACCACCCATGATGGGCATGCCTGGTATCAGGCCACCGATGCCAAACGCCGTCCAAGTATTACCTCACGGGCTCAAACCTAAGAAAAAATGGGAGGTCGATGGACCCCTCAAAAGATGCAATTGGAAAGCTGTGAGTTGCCGAAAACGCTTCCGTTTTTTTGGGGGTTTTTTTTTCGTAATTGTGCAGAAGTAGGGCTCCGACTGAATTTTGCCGGGAGATTTTTGTTTTTGTCATAAATTAGAATAATTAGTCACCACTAGTGATATTAATAATTACATAATTACATAATTAAGTATCATATTTCAATATGTAATTATTAGTAATTACGTAATTAATTTCTAATAATTTCATTAATAATTTTCAATAATGACATTAATAATTTTTAATAATTGCATTAATAATTTTTAATAATTGCATAATTAATTTTAATAATTACATAATTAATTATTAATAATTACATAATTGAATATGTAAACCCAAATAAATAAACATTATTTTAAATATCATTATTTAAATATGCAAATTAAATATGCAAACCCAAACGTATTCAATTATGTAATTATTAATAATTACATACGAAAATGCCATATTTTATCTCATTTTTCGCCATGATTAAGAACCCCATAACTCATGGAAATATTTTAAAATGTCGGCTCATCCTTCGGCTAAATATCACTAAGGGTGGCTAATTAAAGCAATTTATGTCAAAAACAAAAACTGATGTCAAAATTCGGATGCATAATTCTGCATAATTTTTTTTTTTTATCAAAGAGCATTTATGTATTTGAACTTTATAAATTTGAAACTCGTTTGAAAGTTGAAAAATCTTTTTGACAATGTTCCGTCCAGATAATGCCGCACAAGCTGAGCGAAAAATCGTTTTGGGTAAAAGTGCAGGAGGACAAACTCGCGAGCCCGGAAATTCTCTCGGGACTAGCGCAAAAGTTTTCCTCGAAACCGGCGAGCAAAAAGATCGACGACGTCGTCGACAAATCGTCGGCTTCGAAAAAAGTCAAAGATCTCAAAGTTTTGGACAGCAAAGCCGCACAAAATATATCGATCCTTTTGGGCGGGACTTTGAAACACATGTCTTACGAGGAAGTGAAAATGTGCTTGCTCAGGTGCGACGGTCCAGTCATTTCGGACAACGTTCTTCAAGGCTTGATACAGTACTTACCGCCACCCGATCAACTCGCCAAATTACAAATGTTCAAGGACCAGTACGACGATCTCACGGAGGCTGAACAATTCTGCGTCACGGTACGACATTTTTTTTTTCTACGAAAATTCCTTTTTTTTTTCACTATGCAGAAGTGAGGCTCCAATTCAAATTTTCGCCGGAGATTTTCTTTTTTTTGTCATAAATTACTTTAATTACTCACCACTAGTTGTTTTAGTTTATTTTGTATTTTTATTCATATTGCGTTTTTTTGTTTATATTGCAGTTTTATTTATTTATAGAGCGTTTTTGGGTTTATATTGCAGGTTTATTTATTTATAGTGCGTTTTTTGGTTCATATTGCAGTTTCGTTTATTTATAGTGCGTTTTTTCGTTTATATTACTGTTTTAGTTATTTATATTGCGTTTTTTGGTTTATATTACTGTTTTATTTATTTATATTGCGTTTTTTTGTTTATATTACTGTTTCATTTATTTATAGTGCGTTTTTGGGTTTATATTGCAGGTTTATTTATTTATAGTGCGTTTTTTGGTTCATATTGCAGTTTCGTTTATTTATACTGCGTTTTTTGGTTTATATTCCAGTTTTGTTTATTTATAGTGCGTTTTTTGGTTTATATTGCATTTTTATTTATTTAAATTGTTTTTTTTTAGTTAGTTTTGCGTTTTTTGGTTCTTATTGTATTTTTTTAATTTATATTGTGTTTTTTAGTTGGTTTTGCGTTTTTTGGTACTATATTGCATTTTTTTTAATTTTATGTTGTGTTTTTTTGGTTGATTTTGCGGTTTTTGTATTTTTCATTGGATTATTTTATTTATTATTTCGTAATTCCCAAATCGCCCGAAAGTTTTTAACTAAGGCATAATAAAATTCATCATCATCACTAGCGATAATTTATCCGGCGGAGGCTGACAATTTTTTATTATTTCCATAAATTATGAGGTTTTGAAGTTTGCCGAAAAATGCAATAAAATAGGGCATTTTTGTACACTTCGACGCGTAAACGTCAAAACGAGCCGAATTTTTGAACGAAATGAGCCTCAATTATTAGACCCAAACAAACCCAAACAACCTCATAACTTATGGAAATAATGAAGGTTTTCTGGGTTTGTTTGGGTCTAATAATTAAAAATGTTAATGAAAGTAATAATTAAATGCTAATTAAAGTAATTTGTTGCAAAAAAAAATCTCCCGCCAAAATTGAGCTCGAGCCCCACTTCTGCATAATTACAATTTTTTTTCCCCCCTTTTGATAAAAACACGGCCGAATAACGTTAGATCTATTTCAATGACAGATATCGACGATCAAGAGATTACTACCACGATTACGATCCCTCAGTTTCATGCTGCGATACGAGGAATTGGTACAGGACGTTAAACCGGATATAGTCGCGGGCACGGCTGCCTGTGAGGAAGTCAAGTGTAGCAAAAAGTTTGCCAAAATTTTGGAACTCATATTGCTGCTCGGTAACTACATGAATACCGGCTCGAAGAACGGACAAGCCTTCGGCTTCGAAATCAGTTTTCTTGGCAAGGTTCGTTGAACAATAATGTCTCGTTAATTTCGGATAGTGAATTATGTGAGCATGTTTTTGCGGTTTGTTGAGCTGTAAGATATTTATGCATTTGATCATTATTATTGTTATTATTATTATTATTATTATTATTATGTTATTATTAATATTATAAATTATATTAATGTTATATCATTATTAATATTAAATAATTAATTATATTGTTAATTAATTAATTATATGAGCAAATTAATTAATTATATGATTATTAATAATATTTGTAATAATAATATACAGGGTGTCCCACGTAAGAATGTCATCCGTGAAATGGGGAGTTGGCCGTGAAATTCTGAGTCGATTGATACAAGCATTTATGGTTCCCGGATTAAACCCTGAATTATTATTTATTTTTAAAGGCAGTCGATAAGGCCCTTTAGCGGGCTTAGCCGAGAAATAATTATTATATTTAGACGTTTAGTGTCACATCGCAGGTCCATGACGATGTATTTTTATACCTTGAAGACAAATCCACAATTTAATTCGCATTGACTTATCCATTTATAGAGAAAAATGTCGAAAAAATATTCTAGAAAGGTTTTTCGCATTTTCCCAGTCTAATATTGCACTTTCGGCAAAATTTCGGGCATATTCGTAATCAGCGCAAAATTTCCGATTAAATAGACCCTTTTAAGAGTTTAAAAACGGAAAACAAAAATTTTCGTCTTTTCTGGCCACTTTGCCAGAATCTCAGAAATCACGATATTTCAAAAGTTCGTAGAGTAGGCTTCTTTTATGCGATAGAGATTTATTTGGTGTGTTTGGAAAAGGTTTTTGCCTGACTTAAATAATGGCGTTGGATTTCTATCGATATCTAGAATAGTTTTCCCGCAAAGTCCACTCGAAAAATCGCAAAAATAGAGGCAAAGGGGTATGTATGGAAAAATTGGCAAAAATCGATGGTCCAACTTTGAAATTCTGCCAAAAATCGAAAATTCATCGGATTTGAATTTTAAAAAAAGCATTTTGATCAGAAAATCATAACGAAGACATTGAGCGTAGAGTGGAGTCTCAAATCCTAAAGAAAAAAAAGGTAATAATGCTTGAGTGAAAAAACTTTTTTTGACCGAAAATCCAAAATTTTTTTGGATTTCTAATATTTTTTTTAATGGTACATTTCGATGTAATTTGATCCCCTGTGCACGAATCTATCATTCATTTCCCCCAAAACCCAAAATTTTCATGAAAAAATCGTAAAAAACTTCTAAAAACAGGATTTTCACGATTTTTTCATAACAAATTTTGGGTTTTGGCGGAATTTAATGGTAGATTCGTGCTCAGGGGATCAAATTACATCAAAATAGACCATTTAAAAAAATATTAAAAATCCAATTTTTTTTTTATTTTCGGGCAAAAAAAGTTTATTCACTCAATCATCGATAACTTTTTTTCCTTTAGGATTTGGCACTCCACTCTAGGCTCAACCTCTTCGTTATGATTTTCTCTTCAAAATTCTCTTTAAAAAATTCAAATCCGATGATTTTTCGATTTTTGGCAGAATTTCAAAGTTGGACCATCGATTTTTGTACATTTTTCCATACATACCCCTTTGCCTCTTTTTCGCCATTTTTCAAGTGGACCTCCCGGGAAAACTATAAGAAATATCGATGTGATTCCAACGCCATTATTTAATCCCGCTCTACGAACTTTTGAAATATCGTGATTTCTGAGATTCTGGCAAAGTGGCCAGAGAAGACGAAAATTTTTTTGTTCCCTTTTTAAACTCTTAAAAGGGTCTATTTAATCGGAAATTTTCCGCTGATTACGAATATGCCCGAAATTTTGCCGAAAGTGCAAAATGAGACAGGGAAAATGCGAAAAACCTTTCTAGAATATTTTTTCGACATTTTTCTCTAGAAATGGATAGGTCGATGCGAATGAAATTGTGGATTTGTCTTCAAGGTATAAAAATACATCGTCATGGACCTGCGATGTGACACTAAACGTCTAAATATAATAATTATTTCTCGACTAAGCCCGCTAAAGGGCCTTATCGGCTGCCTTTAAAAATAAATAATAATTCAGGGTTTAATCCGGGAACCATAAATGCTTGTATCAATCGACTCAAAATTTCACGACCAATTCCCCATTTCACGGATGACATTCTTACGTGGGACACCCTGTATATTATATTATTATTATTATATTATCATTCAATATATATATATTTTTTTTATGTATTGATCTTATGTTAACGAGTATTTCACTAATTCTTGATATTTCCGAGAATTATTTTTTTTTTTTCGAATTATTTTTAGTAATTCGACTTATATTTTGTACTATCTAATTTTTATCATGCTCTAAATTTCTTTAAGTTTTCTCATTGCTATTCTTTTATTGTCCGAAAATTTTACTGGGGCATGATAAATCATATCATCACCATCATCAACCTTCTGGCGAATTTTTATCGTCGCCTGGGGTCCATTGGACCCCAAGTGATCATTACGGGTCAAAAAGTCTCGAAAATTGTTTCGCCTATTATTTCGATGCTGAGAAAGTGAATGTTCCCGTTTTCCAGTTGACGAGCACAAAAGACGTGGAAAATAAACAAACCCTGATGCACTACCTGGTCGACACGATAGAGAGAAAATTCCCCGATAGTTTGAACTTTCCTGAGGAATTGTCTCACGTTGATCGGGCGAGTCGCGTCTCGTTGGAAAATGTTCAACGCACTCTCCGACAAATGGACTCGAACATTAGAAACCTGGAGCAAGATCTCACCAATGCCAAAGTTCCTCAGGGTGATCAGGATCTCTTTGCTGAAATCATGACCGTATGTACATCGATGAACTGGAAATTTTTCAACTTTGAGACATTGCGTGTCTTTGATGGGTCGGAAAAAAATTCTGTTTGGGAAAATTTTTTTTTGGAAATTCAGTACTTTAGTGGATTTTTCGAAAATTGGTCCACGATGTTTTTTTTGCCGATAAATAGCTTTATTTTCAAACAATCTTTAGTATAAATTTTGAATTTTGAATTTTTTTTTACCCGAATAAACTCAAACAAACCCAAATAAAAAATGTGCGTTTGGGTTTGTTTGGGTATTTTAGCGGCTTTTTCGAAAAATGGTTCTCGATTTTTTTTCCCGATAAATAACTTTATTTTTTTGTAGACAATTATTTTTTTTTCCCGAACAAACCCAAACAAAAAATGTGCGTTTGGGTTTGTTTGGATACTTTAGCTACTTTTTCGAAAAAAGGTTCTCGATTTTTTTGCCGATAAATAGCTTTACTTTTTTACAGACAACTATTGTTTATTTTGTTATAAACAATTTTTTAATTTTATTTTTTTTACTCGAACGAACCCAAACACACATTATTTGTTTGGATAAAAAATATTATAATTCATAGGAACCTTCTTCCGCATCAATAATATCATTATTTATAAGAAAATAAAGCTATTTATCAGCAATAAAAAAATCGGGGACAATTTTTCGAAAAAGTCACCAAAGCACAGAACAATCTTCTCTTTTGAATCTCGCTGTCATAAATAGTTTGAATAAATATCTAAAAAAATGCTTTTTTCCGATCACTCAAAGACTTGCTAAATTTTCTTAGTTTTTTTTTCCTTATTTGTATTGGACATTGACGTTTCTTACTCAATACGAAAATTTCGTTGCAGCCATTCGCGAAAAAAGCCCGGGATTCGTACGAGGTTATGCAGAACATGTTCAAAAATATGGACAGCCTTTATACCGATATATCCGACTTTTTCGCCTTCGACAAACAGAAGTACACGATCGAGGAATTCTTCGGTGACATCAAGAAATTCAAGGATGACTTTTTGGTGAGTATTCCGTGGCAGTCCTTCGAGATAGCGATTAATAATTAATAAGGATTAATAGAATTAATAATTGATAAGAATTAATAGAATTAATAATTAATAAGAATTAATAGAATTAATAATTGATAAGAATTAATAGAATTAATAATTGATAAGTATTAATAGAATTAATAATTGATAAGAATTAATAGAATTAATAATTGATAAGAATTAATATAATTAATAATTAATAAGAATTAATATGCTAAGACGAATAATAGAATTTAATAATTTCATGACAGTCGATACGTATTAACGTATCGAAGGATTGCGATGAAATTATTAAATTCTATTATTCTTCTTATTCTATTAATTCTATTAATTTTGGTAATTTTGATAAATTATTAATTATATTAATTTTGTTGAATTATTAAATCCTATTTATTGAAAAAAAGAATTTAATAATTTTATGAATCTCCATACGGATTAACGTATCGAAGGACTGCTATGAAATTATTAAATTCTATTATTCTTCTTATTCTATTAATATTATGAATTTTATTTATTCTTCGAAATTATTAATGATATTCATTTTTTAAATTATGAAATCCTATTAATTCTTGTAAAATATTAAATTCTATTAATTCTTATAAATGATTAATTCCATTAATTCTTCTCTATTAAATATTACATATGCGAATGAACATTCTCATTTTTTCTCGTGCCACTCCTAGCAAGCACAAATGGAGATAATAAAGCTCCGAGAAAGCGAGGAAAAGCAGAGGAGAGCACGAGAGGGTCGTGAAAAAGCAGAATTGGAGAAAGCGGCACGAGCGGCTCGTAAGCGTGCCTTGGTCGACATGAACGCCCACGAGACGCAGGAGGGTGTGATGGACAGTTTGATGGAGGCGTTGCAAACCGGCTCGGCGTTTAGTCGGCCGGATCAGCGAAGGAAACGTCAGACTCGCGTTGCCGGTGGTAAGTTGAAGCTAATTAGGGACAAATTTGGTACGAGTAGAGTAACAAAATGGAGCCCGGCGAATCGGATGATCGTGTTGAACGATGAGACTAGGCGTCACCTCGTGACGACGAGATACGAGAATTCATCGATCCAATCGTCACCGGAAATCATTACGAAAAACAAGAATTTCGACGAATTCACGATGTCCCCGGAAGAAACAGGAATCGATCGAACAAACTCATCAATGTACTTTACACCGGAAGATCATCAACGAGAATTCAAGAATATGATATTGAGCCAAGCTAAAAAAGCACCGAAATTGCAACAACGATTCTTGTCCAGAATTAGCACTTTTCAACAGAGAAATCGAAGGAAAGAAACCTTCAAGAATTCATCGATATCGCCGATTTTCGCTAAAACACCGAAACGAGAAATTTCCGTCAAAATTGGCAAACAAATCGCCCACGTTGAAAGTACCAGCTCCGTAGATACTTTTTATTCCGCAATTTCGAACGTTTTCGAAATTAGCAATGGACAAGATAATCCTGGAAGGGAAAACGAAAGAATTGGAGAAACTGCTGGAACTCCAGAGATTATAGGAAGGGATTCCCTTTATCGTGAAACTTTGATGAACGAAGCTCGTAGATTGACACCTGTCAAATCCAGGCCTCAATATCGATGCGTTGGTAAAGCTTACAAACGGAATAATATCGTACGTCGCGCGATTATAAATCGAAAAAAACACGGGAAGAAAAATTCTTCTCGACAGACACGTCTCGATCGTGTTCCTCTTAATACCTCACTTCCGCTTCCGGGATCGAGTGAATCAACTTCTGTTCAAGAAATCCACAAATTTGACGAAATTATCTCAAAGTCTAACGATCATCTCGATGATGAATTTCCATCCTTGTCGAGAACGAAGAATTTTGAAAATATCGCTCAAGATGAAAATCAGAACGAAATCGCGACTGAAATTGTTTATCGGGATCGCAGTCTTGAAAGAAAAGAAAATATTTCGATCGGTAGCTTATGTTCGCCGAGAATCGTCGAAATTAGTGGAATTACGGAAATCACGAGTGTCAGCCCGATTTCTCGTACTTTTGAAGGAAACTTCAAGGTCAATTCTGCCTCAAAAGTTAATTCGGAAAAATCGAAAAAACGACTTTTGTCGCCAACTACACCTAACATCCTCGATTCCAATGATTGCCTTATCAGCACACCTGTAATCTCTGCTCAGGAAGAAATCGATCTATCCGATACTATCGCGATCACCGATCTCACTCGTAAATCTTACGAACTCACGGATAACGCGAAGAAAAGCTGGAAGTTTTGGCTGAAGGATGACAAAAGCGATCCTGTCGTCACTTTGGCTTATAAAAAATTAGAACCGATCACTCCTGAGAGCAAATATCGCGAACTCGTTGATGGAACGAAAACGAGCACTCCTGACGTTAAAGAGTAAAAGATAATCATTGGAAATCATTGTCTTCAACGTTCTTCTAATTATTGTACAATTTTCTCTTTCAAATTCTTTTTTTTCGACTTTTCTTCTTTTTTTATCGAATTTTCTTTCGGGAAATTTTTTTTTTTGTATTTTTTTCTCGCATTCTGCTTTTTTTAAACATCCAATCACGACTCGAAGATAATCGAATTTGGTTATTCTCAGAGCTTTCTTTTTTTCTAACTCGCTTTATTATAGAAAAATTATCGTACTGATTTTGTATTTATGTGTTTTATTAATTGTCGCAATTTTAGGTATCGCTTATTAATCCTCATGTTTATTGACCAATTATTGTTTTTTATCGATAATTTTGATTATTAATCAGTGTTGCTTGGGACCCGGAAATATTGTACGAAATCGTGACACAAAGTCCGAAAATATTGTACGCTAATTGATTGTAAACTGTATATGGATTAAATAACATAAGGAAAAAAAAACATTATCGAACCGCTTTATCATGAATGCTTTGTGTGCTGAAAATAAGAAATATGCTTTTTTGAGCTCGTCTCGTATCGTTTTCTCTGTCTTTCTCTTTCTCTCTCTGTCTCTCTCGGCTTCTCTTTCCGGCACGCTCTAGGGATAAAGCAGCTTTGCACGTACGCATGTTTTCATCTTCTCTTCTAACGTCGAACTCCCTCTGCCTCTGTTTGGAACACTCGATGGAACGGTAATGAAAACAATTTTTTTTTTCGTCCCGTTTCGCCACACAGGACTCCAGTCTCGAAACGACTATTCTCCGATTGTCATCACGGACGGAAATGGAATGGAGTGAATTTTATTGCGATTTTATCGATCAGTGAAGAATTTTATTGCTTGATTTTTGATCAGTGAAGATTTTTATTTCTTGATTTTTGATCAGTGAAGAATTTTATTCCTTGATTTTTGATCAATGAAGAATTTTATTGATTTTTGATCAGTGAAGAATTTTATTCCTTGATTTTTGGTCAGTGAAGAATTTTATTTCTTGATTTTTGATTCGTGAAGAATTTTATTGCTTATTTTTTTGATCAGTGAAGAATTTTTTTTGCTTGATTTTTGATCAGTGAAAAATTTTATTCCCTGATTTTTTATCAGTGAAGAATTTTATTGCTCGATTTGTTATCAATGAAGAATTTTATTGCTTATTTTTTTATCACTGAAGAACTTTATTTATTGATTTTTGATCAGTGCAGAATTTCATTTCTTGATTTTTTATCAATGAAAAATTGTATTGCTCGATTTTTGATCAGTGAAGAATTTTATTGCTTTTTTTTGCAAATGCCTTTCTCAATTAAACTTTCCTTTTTGTGAATTATTTACGTGGAATCGAGAATCATTTTCAATTTTTTTTTGCGCGCCTCGACTCGCCGTTGGGATCTCCCAAAAACCGGAAATAGTGGATTGACAAACGTGGGGTAAAATGGCCAGGGGACATATACAATAGAACGGTTCAGAACTTCTCCGAAAATTTTTGTTTGTTTATTTATTAATAATTCCTCGAGAAAAAAATAGGAGTGAATTTCGGATATTAAGGTGTCTATTAGTTTCTCGTTTGGATTACGGCTCACTTCCGGTCACACAATCGAACCGCTAATAATCAGGAAAATTGTTTGTGCCTTTTGCAGCGGAGAGACGGGCCCAGCTGAACAGAAGTCGATCGCGAACTGGACTCGTTGGCACGGGTCTACTCGGTAGAGAATTATCAACGTGAGTACGCCGGGAAAAAAAAGACACGAGAAATTTGCGATTTTGGAATATTGACGGAACGCCATCTGTGGGCGAGAAGCAACTGGATTTCGTTTTCGTCATCGTACGAGAAAATTGCGCGCTCGTTTAAAATTAAGACGAAGCAAAGAAGTTTATTTTCCACGCTTCTTTCTTTCTCTTCTAAGATGAAAAAAAAAACAGGTCAATAGTCCTGTTTTTCTATTAGTATATTTTTATTATTAGTTTTTATAAAATCGGTAGGAGCAAGATCTCACAGCATTATTTTTTTCATTATGTTTTTAGTAAAGTATTTATTTTAATTAGACGATGAATATTTAATTATTGAGTTTGGTTGTTTTTTTTAACACACTTAATGTAATGTAATTTAATTTTTATTTAATTAATTTTTATTTTTATTTAATTTAATGTAATTATGTGTTTGCATATTAACGATAGAAAATTATAATTTTTTCAGCGTAGAAAATACACGGTGTATTAATGAAGAAACGGGACCTAATGATTCCGTTTTTATTTATTTGCATTATATTTCAAATTACATTTTTAGTCGAGTTTTTATTTAATTTGAACGCTGTATATTTAATTATTTAGTCTGGTTAATTTTTTTTAACAAATTTAATGTACTCTTTAGCACACAAACGATCGAAAATTAATATTTTTTTAACGTAGAAAATACAAAGTGTCATAGCGAAAAAACGGAACCAAAAGATTTCGTTTTTATTTATTAGCATTATTTTTTAAATTACATTTTTAGTAGATTATCTATTTAACTTAGACGATGCATAATTATATAATTATTCAGTGGCACAATGAAAAAAAAACCACAACTAATGATGTTTTTTTTTTATTCATTCGCAGGGAACTTTTGAGCTCAGCGTAGCACGAGAAATATTCAAGTCTCCGTCCTAAATCCGATGCTGTGATCGCTTACGCTTCAAATAACGAGAGAATTCGTTGATAAGGACAAACAAAAACGCACACGGGCACACAAAAATCGAAGTTCTAAAATAATGAAAAAAAGGGGGAAGAAGATGAAAAAGGAAACTACGCAAAGTCTTCCTTTGGGGTTTTTTTTGCATTAGCGAATTTCCTATAAAAAGACATTTGCAGGGTCGAGTTGAAAAACTCTTAGACCTTCAACCAAAGTGAAAAAAAAATAAATGCCAATTTCGATCGAAGAAATTGACGATCTAAAATCGATTTTAAACGATTTTATTCTTTGAGAAGACTGGATTTGGCAAAAAAATTTTTTTCATTATTTCTCGAAGTTCTAAGAATCGAATTTTTTTTTCGTTCGACCCAATCGCAATTATTTATCGACGGATGCGTCGTAGCAGGAATTTGAGTAATAATTCCACATCACAGAAATTCAATAGGCTCGTGATAAATCCGTTTTGTATTTTACGCTGTAAATTTACGTCCTGTAAATTGTTGAACGTTTTAATTATCACTTTTGCAAGCGCAAAAAATCGATGTAAATGTGTGAATCGACGATATAGGAGGAACGAAAAAAAAAATGAAAAAAAAAAAAACTTGCGATGTCCCGAGGAGCCTGGAAACTCGTGGGGAAAATCGGCGCAGCGAAACTTCCTGTACTTAAGGCGAAATGTCACGCAACCATTTTATTCGTTTATTTATAAAAAAAAAATATGTGTTTTTAGGATCCCCGGAGCGACGAACGATTTTCCAACAATTTTTAATCTACTCCTCCCGCCACCCGAATTTACGTATTCGGTATGCCGAAATCTTTTATTTTGTAATTGTGCATAAGTGGGACTAACTCAATTTTAATTATTTCCAGAAGTTATGACGTTTTGAAAATTGCTGAAAAACGCAATAAAATCGGGCGTTTTTGTATATTTTGAAGCCTAAAAAACAAAAATCGAAATAAGTCGAATTTTGAACGAAACGGTCCTTCTAGAGTATACTCTAACAAACCCAAACAAACCCAAACAATCTTATGGAAATAATTAAGGTCGTTTGGGTTTGTTTGGGTTTAATAATTGATAACGTTAGCCTTCGCCAGCTAAATATCACTTATGGTAATTAATTAAAATAATTCATGGCAAAAAGAAATCTCCCGCCAAAATTGAGTTGAACTTTTGCATAATTACGATTTTTTTTTAGTGAAAAAAATCGTTAGTAAATTTATCACGAATTTTTTGGCTCGTGACATTTAACACCAAAAGAAAAAGGCGCTAGAGTGGTGCTTCCTCGTGAGAAGCTCTCGTAGTCCGAAAAGTAATAATCACTGTTCGCAATTTTCTTCACTTTGACCTCCTTACGTGTAAATAGTAGCAACGTGCAAATAGCGAATGAGAAAAGAAATACGATTTATCTCATGCGTTTAGTCTCGATACTTTCTGTCCTGTAAATTACACGCGAAACATGACTTTTGCTTGGGAATGCAAGAAGATTTGAGTGTTTTTCTTTCCGTTTTTTCGTAGCCCAAAAAAAGTGAAGAAATCATTCAATCGGAAGCTTGACTTTTTTTTTTGAAATTCTACTTCGTTAGATTTAAAAAAAGGGGTAAATAAAAACAAAACTGCCAGTTATGGGGGCACAAACGTTCTCGTGATATCAAACAAAATTATCGTGCCAATTACGGTAGAGAAAAAATGAAATATTCTCGATTTTCCCAAAAAATGAAAAAACTAGTAAAACGCGCACACCCGAGATACGCAATTAGGTATAACGAAATAAGAGAGTGAGAAAAACTGTTTGCGCCTCGAAGACAAATTGTTTATACCGCTATTGTTACTGAAAAAAAAAGGGAAAATGAACGGGCGAGAGTTCGATGTATCTATACTGTGAATATTTTATTATAGAGTACGATTATTATTAATGCGGTGAATTTTTTCTGTCTACGTCTTTTCCTTTCCTTTCCTTCCTAACGAATTTCCTCGTTATTATTTTCTATTAGAAATTTTTTTTTTATTAGAAAAAATTATTCGTATAAAATGTATATTGTATTTATTAATTATATTATTTATATTATAGTAGTAGTATTTATTTCAAGTATACCCATACAGGGTGTTTACATAATAATATTCGAGCTTACATCTACTAAACTTATTAAACTTGTCAACGACTTAAGGAAGTTTAGTCTAAAGAGCGAAAAACGCGAAAAATTTTCAAAATTTTTTTTCTCGCTCTTTATGCGAGATATAACAATCAATTTTTATCCAGAACATCGGGTAAATCGTATACAGTAAGAATTTTTTTTTATTTTGTCCAGCATTTTATAAAAAATTCGTAGAGGGCGCCAAAGTCGAGGCTGCAAAAAAAGAAATGTTCCCATGGCGGACAGATTATCTCCGAAACTGCTCGATCGATTTTGATAAAACTTTGTACGATCCTTTATTAAGGTGTTTTGTGTGGTAATTCACCACATTAACGAAAAAATTCACAT